>JAJLRB010000850.1:0-17473 GCA_020976825.1 Odocoileus hemionus | reverse complement strand
GGACCAGAAGTTTGTGGTTCGGAGTTGGCGATCAGAAAGTAAAAGAGAGAAGGAGGTTGATATCCCTTGGTTTACACAGAGGACCAATACTGTCCTTGACACAGGGCTTGCACCACTCAGTAAGGTACCAGGCGCCCTCTCGGGGGGGTCTTAGAAGCCCTGGCTGAAAAGTAAACACGACAGGTCTCCACGCTCCACAGAGTTAGCCAGAAAATATATATATAGAGAGAGATAAAGACAGAGAGAGAGACGAAAAATGACCCGTGGACCTAAGCTCTAATGGAGCAAAGGTGCTTTAATGATTATGCTATGAGTATATGCAGGCTGCACTACAAGAAACTTCTTTCGGGAATGATAGAGTTCGGCAAAACAAACAAACTGCAACGGTTACCAAGGGAACAGGGAGTAATGTTAGTCACAAGGTCAGAAGACAATCCATATCTCAAGAAAGGATAAGGGGACTAAGCAGTTTTGTCTTAAAGTGTTGCTCTGCTGATCCTGGTGTTCCTCTGGACTTTGGACTGTGTTCTCGAGGATTCTTTGTTGTTGTTTAAAGGAAGTCAAGCCACTTCTCGTGTTCAATGGGGAATTCAGGATGGCTCTGGAGAACATGCAGGGGAATCTGGCCTCATCTCGAGTTGCTTTGCGGAACACGGAGAACTTTCGTGTTACTGCGGTGACATCAGGATCCCTCTAGACTTTTGACAGTGTTCTTGGGACTCTCTGAAGTTCCAACCAGGAAGTCCAGACTCCTTTCATGTTTGATGGGGAACACGGAATTGCTCTGCATGCAATGCAGGGAATCGGGCCTCATCTGGCAGCGAGGGGAAAGTCTCGTGGTTTTTCTCAAGTTGCGGCGGGAACCTGGGGTATACTCTCGAGTTAGGGCGTGGATGGCCCTTCAAAACTCGTGTTTATTCAGCGATGTCAGGACTCATGTCTAGTTGCCAGGGACACATCGGGATTCTCCTCGAGGCTTGGCAGGGCAATAGGGACCCCTCGTTAGTTGAGACGTGGGACCCAGTTTCCCTTTCCAGGTGTCACAGGGATATTGGGATTCCTATCAATTCTCAATAGGATTCAGGCATCGTCTCCTTTGGAAGCATTGAACTCCAAGTTCCTTTCGAATTTTCAAAGGGATGTGAGGCCTCCGGTCGAGACGAGGCGGGGAACTAGTGCTTTTTCTAAAGTCTCTACAGGGGATTCAGACATCCCTTCACCTTGTGAAATGAAAGACGATCCTGCATTCAAATCACTGCAGGGATATCCGGCCTTATTTGGAGTCAGGGCATCTCGGTGTCCATTCCACTTGGGGCAGCAAACTCATGGTCTCTCTTACATTCCTATAGCTGAGAAACTCCTCGTCTTGAGGTGCTGTAGAAAGTTGGCCTTCATGTGAGTCGAACCCATGGACTCATCTCTACTCTCGTGATGATTTGTGCTACACGGAGCTTTTCTCGAGTTGCTGTGCCGAACTTGGTTTTCCTCTAGAGTTGGGACGGTGTTCCCGGGTTATCTCCGGAGTTGATTAAGGAAAGACAAGCCACTTGTTGTGTTTGACGTTGACGGCGAAATGGCTCTGGATCTAATGCAGGGGATTCAGGCCTCATCTCAAGTTGATTTGAGGGTACAGGGAATGCTTTCATGCTGCTGTTGTGACTTCTCGGTCCCTCTATACTTGTGTCAGTGTTCTTGCGGACTCTCTGGAGTTCAATCAAGGAAGTCACGGCTCCTTTCTTTTTGACGAGAAACACGAAATTACTCTACAATCTATGAATGGGAATCGAGCCTCTTTTCACAGCGTGGGGAAGTTTCATGGTTTTTCTCGTGTTGCAGCAGGAACCTTGGGAATATTCTCGAGTTAAGATGGGGATGGCCCTTCAAACCTCGGGTTTGTTCAGCGACGTCAGGACTCCTGTCTAGTTGCTTGGGACACCTCGGTATTCTCGTCGACGCTTGGCAGGGCATTAGGGATGCCTCTCGAGGTGAAGCTTGAGACCCAGGTTCTATTTCCAGTTGCCACAGGGATATTGGAATTCCTGTCAATTTTCAAGCAGACTCAGGCATCGTCTCCTTGTGAAACATTGAACTCATTGAACTGGGGGTTCCTTTCGCATTGTCAAAGGGATGTGAGGCATCCCATCGAGATGAGGCGGTGAACTAGGGCTTTCTCTAGGGTCTCCACAGGGTATTCAGACATCCCTTCATCTTGTGACATGAAAGACGAGCCTGCATTCAAGTCACTGCAGGGAAATCCGGCCTTATTTCGAGTCAGGGCACCTCGGTGTCCGTTCTTCTTGAGGCAGCAAACTCAGATTGCCCCTCACATACCTGCTGCTCAGAGATGCCTCATCTTAGGTGCTTGTGAAATGTCCTCATTCCTCTTGAGACGATGGCAGGGAATCCGCTTTCATCTTGAGATAATTTGGGGTTCACGGAGCTTTTCTCGAGTTGTGGTGCTGAAGTTGGTGTTCTTCTAGACTTTGGTTGTTCTTTTCGGGGAATCTCTGCACTTGCCTGATGGAATTTAAACCTGTTAACGTCTTTGATGGGGAATGTGGGATGGCTCTGGAGCCAATGCAGGGCAATCGGGCCTCATCTTGAGTTGATTTCGGGTACACGGATCTCTTTCGTGTTGCTGCAGTGACCTCTGGGCTCCTATGGACTTGTGACAGTGTTCTTCGGGATTCTCTGGTATTCCATCCAGGAAGTCCAGGCTCCTTTGGTGTTTGGTGTGGAACACGGATTGGCTCGCATCCATTGCAGGGAAATGGAGACTCATCCGTTGGCGAGGGGGAAGTCTCATGGTTTTTTTCTTGAGTTGTTGCGGGATACTGGTGTATATTCCTGAGTCAGGATGTGGATGGCCCTTCAAAACTCGTGTTCGTTCAGCAACGTCAGCACTCCTGTGTAGTTGCGAGGAACACATCGGAATTCTCCTCGAGGCTTGGCATGGCAATAGGCACGCCTCTTGAAGTGAGGAGGAGTCCCATTTTTCCTCTCTCAGGTGCCATGCGGATATTGGGATTTCTATCAATTTTCAAGAGGAGTCAGGCAACTTGTTCTTTTGAAGCATTGAAATCCACGTTCTCTCGAGTTGTCAAAGGGATTTGACGCTTCTTGTCCAGATGAGGCGGGGAACCAGGGCTCTATCTAGGGTCTCCACAGGGGATTCAGGCATCTCTTCATCTTGTGAGATGAAAGACGAGCCTGCATTCAAGTCACTGCAGGGAAATCCGGCCATATTTCGAGTCAGGGCATCTCAGTGTCCATTCCACGTGAGGCAGCAAACTCTGGGTCCCTCATACATACTGATAGCTGAGAGAAGTCTCCTCTTGACGTGCTTATGAAAAGCTGGCTTTCCTCTTTTGTCAAAGCCAGGGAATCTGCTCTTCTCTCCAGATGATTTATGTACATTGAACTTTTCTCGATTTGGTGTGCTAAATTTGATGTCCTTCTATACTTGAGATGGTGTTCTCGGGGAATCTCTGGAGCTTCCCAAAGGAAGTCAAGCCACTTGTCTTGTTTGATGGGGAACGTGGGATAGCTCTGCAGACAATGCAGGAGAATCTGGACTCATCTCGAGTTGAATTGGAGAACACAGAGCTCTTTCATGTTGTTGCGGTGACGTCAGGGTCCCTCTAAACTGGTGACAGTGTTCTTGAGGACTCTCTGGAGTTCCATCCAGGAAGTCCAGGGTCCTTTCGTGTTTGATGTGGAACAAGGAATTGCTCTGCACCTAATGCACGGGATTCGGACCTCATCTGGCGGCGAGGGGCAAGTCTCGCCGTTTTTCTCGAGTTGCGGCGGGAACCTGGGGTATATTTTCGAGTTAGGACTTGGATGGCCCTTCAAAACTCGAGTTTGTTCAGCGAAGTCAGGACTCATGTCTAGTTGCGAGGGACACCTCAAGATTCTCATCGATTCTTGGCAGGGCAATAGGGATGCCTCTTTAGCTGAGACTTGAGACCCAGGGTCCCTTTCAGTTCCCTCAGTGATTGTCGAATTCGTATCAATTTTTAAGAGGAGTCAGGCTTGTTGTCCTTTTGACGCATTGAACTCCAAGTTTCTTTCGAATTTTCAAGGGGATGTGAGGCCTCCTGTCGAGATGAGGCGTGGAACTAGGGCTTTCTCTAAAGTCTCCACAGGGGATTCACACATCCTTTCATCTTGGGAGATGAAAGACTAGCCTGCATTCAAGTCACTGGAGGGAAATCCTGCCATATTTCGAGTCACGGCATCTCGGTGTTCATTCCACTTGAGGCAGCAAACTCAGGTTCCCTCTCACATACCTATACCTAAGAGAGGCCTCCTGTTCAGGCGCTTGTGGAAAGTTGCATTCCTCTTGAGTCAAAAATAGGGAATCAGCTCTCATCTCGAGATGATTTGGGGTACCCGGAGCTTTTCTTGAGTTGGTGTGCTGAACTTGGTGTTCCTCTGGACTATATTTTACTTCTCTATAGCAACCAAGAAATATCTTGTACGTTAGCATTTTATAGATCATTGAACATATTTATCAAATCATATTATATTGTATATACGTCCATTCCAGTACAAACTTATGTTTATATTCATTAACAGCTCAAATTCTTTTCAGCTTTTCTGCAAGAAAATCGCCTTGTAAGAGAAAGCCAATGTTCAGCAGTTAAGGCTTTCAAATCCTAATTCATTTGGAAGTGACCCAGCCATCCAACAAACTTCTACTACTTAGTTCGGCACAACTCCAGCAACCTAAGTCACTCTAATCCCAAGAGACCACTCCAGATTATAGATAATAGATCATTTTATAAAAAATACAATTCTTGTTAATAGAGCTTAACTAAAAGTTTTAATCTCATTTATACATTTATATATATATATATATATATATATATATATATATATATATATATATATATATAAATTTTCCCTTTTTTTGACAATAGTATCTTTCCCCAAACCAAGGCATAACAAAATATTATATAATGTTGATGACTCAAGACATGTCCCTACTAGGTTAACAAATAATTATATAGAAATCACATTCACAATTAAATAAACATTATGCCCAACATTGAAAACCCTTCAGTTCATGTAAAGCTGAATCCAAATAGAGACCATTAACTCCACACTATCTAAAAAAAAAAACATATATTGAAGCAATAGTAATTTTACATACATAGACACAGTTCCCCTAATGAAATTTAAAATACATTTTTGTTTTATTTATTTATTTTGAGCTCCACCAATTTGCTCATTGCTGGAGTCCAAGATAGAGTGGGGTGTGTATCCCAAGGAAATGATAAAAGTTAACTTAAGGTTTTTTTTTAGGCCTATTTTTGTTTCACAGGCAGTAGTAGAGTTCCGAAAAAAAAAATATTTTAATAAGTTAAACGTTCCTGTACTACACGTGCATCAAGTACCGATTTTGCAATTTCAATAAAGATTTTATTTTCATCAGTTTTCACTGGAGTCTAAAGAATATCATAGCCATTCAGTTTCAAAAATATCCTTTTCTCCGTTTTGTAGCTTTATTATAATATTAATGATATATGCATGAGGGAGTTTTTGTCACATAGGACGTAAAGCCTTGGCTACAAAATTTTGACAAATCCTTGGACAATTATGAAGACGGCAATGGAACCCTATTTCAGTACTCTTGTCTGGAGTATCTCAGGGTTAGGGGAGCCTGGTGGGCTAATATCTATAGGGTCGCATAGAGTAGAACACGATGGAAGTGACTTAGCAGCAGCAGTAGCAGGACTTTTAAGCATGCCTTGAGGTAACATAGTCTACTGAAATCTTTTATGAGGCCCGATATGATTAGGATAAGGGAGAGAGAACGTTAGTCTCTCCCGGTCTAAAGGGTGTAAAGGCATATTAAAAAATCAATCTTGTGAATCAGTAATAATAATGTGCCAATTTTGAGGAATAGTAATGGGATCTCTGGTTACAATGCAGCACCATGTTTCAAAAAAGAATTAACTTTTTTAAACTCTGTTACGTGACACCATTTGTTATATTTCCTTTGTATAACAAAAATAGGAGAGTTCCAAAAAGACCAAGATTCTTCAATATGTTTCTATTATGATTGTGTGTTTATAAGTTCTTTAGTAGCTTGTAATTTTTCTTTCATAAGGGGACTTTGCTTTGTCTAAATAGGCTCCTAAATTTTCTCAGTTATTTTAATAACTGTTTTGTTTGTCAAATGAGCAATGGCCCCTAGGAAAAATGTGGAATTTATATCTGAGTTTGCCATTGCATCAGTAAGTCCCTTCCTATTAGGTTAAGGGTTGCATGAAGCACATAAGGTCTTAATGTTGTAGGTTGGCATTTTGGTCTATCATATGTGAAGATTTGTATATTTTGATAAATTTATTGTACTTTGGCTTGAGAAATTCCTGCAATTTGGCCAGAGAACTTTTGTATAGGTCAGGATTTGGGCCAAAATATTTTGGAAATGATAATATTCGACCCAATGCTGAGGGTCCAGAAAATCTTTTAGCATTAATTTAGATATTTATATTTGGTGGGACATATTTAAATAACAATGATGTCCATAAGGATTGTTTTTGATCAGTATTACCAAATCTGCCTCTCCGTACATTAGTAGAGAATTTAATAGAAGTGTAAGGCAAAAGAAGTAATTGAGGAATTTTGTCCCCCCTTTTGAATTGTCATAGAATCTGAGCTGACATCATAATTTGAATTTCTCCTTTGTAATTTGAATCAATTATTCCATGCCGAACAGTAATTCGTTTAGAAGCCAAATTAGATCAGCCCTGTAAAAGCCTGAAGGTTTGTGGGGGCAGGGGTGCAAAAAATTCAGTAGGTACTCTAGAATGGACTGCTTAAGGGTAAAGGAAAAAATCATTTAGGGCTGGTATATTAATGGCAGCACTGCTGGACATTGAGGGTTTGAGGGAAAAGATAGAATTTGCCCCTCTTTTTTGTTGTAGGGGACCGGGGAGTTCCACTCTTTGCAGTTTCTTGGAATAGGTTTTCCTTCAATATCAAATTTAAATTTACTGTCTTTGGCCCAGTGCTTTCCTCTGTGGCAGCAAGGGCAAATTTTTGGAGGCTCTATATTAGCCTTCTTAGGGCAGTCCCTATTTAAATGCTTTTTATCTCCACATGTAAAGCATCCTTCATTTTTCTTTTTAAAAGGATGTAGCATTGTTTCAGCTAGTATTTGCATCTTTTCAGTTTTTGATCCTAGATTGTGACAAGCCTTTAAATAATCAATAATAATCCTAGTCTGACAAACTGCAGCTATAGCTCTTTGACATTTCTGATATGCATTCTCATAAGCAAGTAATTTCTCTAGCTGTTTTTTTGATTTCTTCTCCCATTACAGTATGGGAAATAGCAGCTTTTAGTCTAGCTTTAAAATTAATGTAACTTTTCATTAGGTTCCAACAAAAGACTTTTGGAGTTGCAACTGTTGGCAGAGGAGAAGCATTTGGAGCAGCCAGGGCAGGGCTAGCAAGAAAATGTCGAGATATTTTGTAATGTTTTAATTGAGTCTTTTGTAAAGTCTAATCATTTAATTAATATATATATAATAAGTGTTTTGTCGCTGAATTTTGGAAGGGCTAGAATATACCTCGAAATGTCAGAATTACAAATTTAATAAGAGCGCATAGGGGCTAGAGATCAATTGGAATAGTTTTTCCTTCTTTGGCTGCTCATTTAACATTTTCTTTGACCCAGACCCAAATTTATAAGTCAAAACTGCAGTATCAGGAAACTAAGGATTATGTTCAACTACTGTTTGAAGGCAAGCCTCTATTCATTGGCGTGAGACCAGAAGTCCCTGAAATGTAAAGAAGTGGTGAAGTAAAGTAGAAAAATAATGGGGCTGGCCAGCCTTTTAACACATGCCTTAGTATTTACAGCCCTCAATAGGTCTATGAGTCACTCAACTCGATATACCACGTTTACCAGTGTCCCTGTTCTTTGGCCACATTTGCTGGGGTCCTTTAATGGACCAGAAGTTTGTGGTTCGGAGTTGGCGATCAGAAAGTAAAAGAGAGAAGGAGGCTGATATCCCTTGGTTTACACAGAGGACCAATACTGTCCTTGACACAGGGCTTGCACCACTCAGTAAGGTACCAGGCGCCCTCTCGAGGGGGTCTTAGAAGCCCTGGCTGAAAAGTAAACACGACAGGTCTCCACGCTCCACAGAGTTAGCCAGAAAATATATATAGAGAGAGATAAAAAGAGAGAGAGAGACAAAAAAAGACCCGTGAACCTAAGCTCTAATGGAGCAAAAGTGCTTTAATGATTATGCTATGAGTATATACAGGCTGCACTACAAGAAACTTCTTTCGGGAATGATAGAGTTCGGCAAAACAAACAAACTGCAACGGTTACCAAGGGAACAGGGAGTAATGTTAGTCACAAGGTCAGAAGACAATCCATATCTCAAGAAAGGATAAGGGGACTAAGCAGTTTTGTCTTAAAGAGTTGCTCTGCTGATCCTGGTGTTCCTCTGGACTTTGGACTGTGTTCTCGAGGATTCTTTGTTGTTTTTTAAAGGAAGTCAAGCCACTTCTCGTGTTCGATGGGGAATTCAGGATGGCTCTGGAGAACATGCAGGGGAATCTGGCCTCATCTCGAGTTGCTTTGCGGAACACGGAGAGAACTTTCGTGTTACTGCGGTGACATCAGGATCCCTCTAGACTTTTGACAGTGTTCTTGGGACTCTCTGAAGTTCCAACCAGGAAGTCCAGACTCCTTTCATGTTTGATGGGGAACACGGAATTGCTCTGCATGCAATGCAGGGGAATCGGGCCTCATCTGGCAGCGAGGGGGAAGTCTCGTGGTTTTTCTCAAGTTGCGGCGGGAACCTGGGGTATACTCTCGAGTTAGGGCGTGGATGGCCCTTCAAAACTCGTGTTTATTCAGCGATGTCAGGACTCATGTCTAGTTGCCAGGGACACATCGGGATTCTCCTCGAGGCTTGGCAGGGCAATAGGGACCCCTCGTTAGTTGAGACGTGGGACCCAGTTTCCCTTTCCAGGTGTCACAGGGATATTGGGATTCCTATCAATTCTCAATAGGATTCAGGCATCGTCTCCTTTGGAAGCATTGAACTCCAAGTTCCTTTCGAATTTTCAAAGGGATGTGAGGCCTCCGGTCGAGACGAGGCGGGGAACTAGTGCTTTTTCTAAAGTCTCTACAGGGGATTCAGACATCCCTTCACCTTGTGAAATGAAAGACGATCCTGCATTCAAATCACTGCAGGGATATCCGGCCTTATTTCGAGTCAGGGCATCTCGGTGTCCATTCCACTTGGGGCAGCAAACTCATGGTCTCTCTTACATTCCTATAGCTGAGAAACTCCTCGTCTTGAGGTGCTGTAGAAAGTTGGCCTTCATGTGAGTCGAACCCATGGACTCATCTCTACTCTCGTGATGATTTGTGCTACACGGAGCTTTTCTCGAGTTGCTGTGCCGAACTTGGTTTTCCTCTAGAGTTGGGACGTGTTCCCGGGTTATCTCCGGAGTTGATTAAGGAAAGACAAGCCACTTGTTGTGTTTGACGTTGACGGCGGAATGGCTCTGGATCTAATGCAGGGGATTCAGGCCTCATCTCAAGTTGATTTGAGGGTACAGGAAATGCTTTCATGCTGCTGTTGTGACTTCTCGGTCCCTCTATACTTGTGTCAGTGTTCTTGCGGACTCTCTGGAGTTCAATCAAGGAAGTCACGGCTCCTTTCTTTTTGACGAGAAACACGAAATTACTCTACAATCTATGAATGGGAATCGAGCCTCTTCTCACAGCGCGGGGAAGTTTCATGGTTTTTCTCGTGTTGCAGCAGGAACCTTGGGAATATTCTCGAGTTAAAATGGGGATGGCCCTTCAAACCTCGGGTTTGTTCAGCGACGTCAGGACTCCTGTCTAGTTGCTTGGGACAACTCGGTATTCTCGTCGACGCTTGGCAGGGCATTAGGGATGCCTCTCGAGGTGAAGCTTGAGACCCAGGTTCTATTTCCAGTTGCCACAGGGATATTGGAATTCCTGTCAATTTTCAAGCAGACTCAGGCATCGTCTCCTTGTGAAACATTGAACTCATTGAACTCGGGCTTCCTTTCGCATTGTCAAAGGGATGTGAGGCATCCCATCGAGATGAGGCGGTGAACTAGGGCTTTCTCTAGGGTCTCCACAGGGTATTCAGACATCCCTTCATCTTGTGACATGAAAGACGAGCCTGCATTCAAGTCACTGCAGGGAAATCCGGCCTTATTTCGAGTCAGGGCACCTCGGTGTCCGTTCTTCTTGAGGCAGCAAACTCAGATTGCCCCTCACATACCTGCTGCTCAGAGATGCCTCATCTTAGGTGCTTGTGAAATGTCCTCATTCCTCTTGAGACGATGGCAGGGAATCCACTTTCATCTTGAGATAATTTGGGGTTCACGGAGCTTTTCTCGAGTTGTGGTGCTGAAGTTGGTGTTCTTCTAGACTTTGGTTGTTCTTTTCGGGGAATCTCTGCACTTGCCTGATGGAATTTAAACCTGTTAACGTCTTTGATGGGGAATGTGGGATGGCTCTGGAGCCAATGCATGGCAATCGGGCCTCATCTTGAGTTGATTTCGGGTACACGGATCTCTTTCGTGTTGCTGCAGTGACCTCTGTGCTCCTATGGACTTGTGACAGTGTTCTTCGGGATTCTCTGGTATTCCATCCAGGAAGTCCAGGCTCCTTTGGTGTTTGGTGTGGAACACGGATTGGCTCCGCATCCATTGCAGGGAAATGGAGACTCATCCGTTGGCGAGGGGGAAGTCTCATGGTTTTTCTTGAGTTGTTGCGGGATACTGGTGTATATTCCTGAGTCAGGATGTGGATGGCCCTTCAAAACTCGTGTTCTTTCAGCAACGTCAGCACTCCTGTGTAGTTGCGAGGAACACATCGGAATTCTCCTCGAGGCTTGGCATGGCAATAGGCACGCCTCTTGAAGTGAGGAGGGAGTCCCATTTTTCCTCTCCAGGTGCCATGTGGATATTGGGATTTCTATCAATTTTCAAGAGGAGTCAGGCAACTTGTTCTTTTGAAGCATTGAAATCCGCGTTCTCTCGAGTTGCCAAAGGGATTTGACGATTCTTGTCCAGATGAGACGGGGAACCAGGGCTCTATCTAGGGTCTCCACAGGGGATTCAGGCATCTCTTCATCTTGTGAGATGAAAGACGAGCCTGCATTCAAGTCACTGCATTTAAAATCGGCCATATTTCGAGTCAGGGCATCTCAGTGTCCATTCCACGTGATGCAGCAAACTCTGGGTCCCTCTTACATACTGATAGCTGAGAGAAGTCTCCTCTTGACGTGCTTATGAAAAGCTGGCTTTCCTCCTTTGTCAAAGCCAGGGAATCTGCTCTTCTCTCCAGATGATTTGTGTACATTGAACTTTTCTCGATTTGGTGTGCTAAACTTGATGTCCTTCTATACTTGAGATGGTGTTCTCGGGGAATCTCTGGAGCTTCCCAAAGGAAGTCAAGCCACTTGTCTTGTTTGATGGGGAACGTGGGATAGCTCTGCAGACAATGCAGGAGAATCTGGACTCTTCTAGAGTTGAATTGGAGAACACAGAGCTCTTTCATGTTGTTGCGGTGACGTCAGGGTCCCTCTAAACTGGTGACAGTGTTCTTGAGGACTCTCTGGAGTTCCATCCAGGAAGTCCAGGGTCCTTTCGTGTTTGATGTGGAACAAGGAATTGCTCTGCACCTAATGCACGGGATTCGGACCTCATCTGGCGGCGAGGGGCAAGTCTCGCCGTTTTTCTCGAGTTGCGACGGGAACCTGGGGTATATTTTCGAGTTAGGACTTGGATGGCCCTTCAAAACTCGAGTTTGTTCAGCGAAGTCAGGACTCATGTCTAGTTGCGAGGGACACCTCAAGATTCTCATCGATTCTTGGCAGGGCAATAGGGATGCCTCTTTAGCTGAGACTTGAGACCCAGGGTCCCTTTCAGTTCCCTCAGTGATTGTCGAATTCATATCAATTTTTAAGAGGAGTCAGGCTTGTTGTCCTTTTGACGCATTGAACTCCAAGTTTCTTTCGAATTTTCAAGGGGATGTGAGGCCTCCTGTCGAGATGAGGCGTGGAACTAGGGCTTTCTCTAAAGTCTCCACAGGGGATTCACATATCCCTTCATCTTGGGAGATGAAAGACTAGCCTGCATTCAAGTCACTGGAGGGAAATCCTGCCATATTTCGAGTCACGGCATCTCGGTGTTCATTCCACTTGAGGCAGCAAACTCAGGGTCCCTCTCACATACCTATACCTAAGAGAGGCCTCCTGTTCAGGCGCTTGTGGAAAGTTGCATTCCTCTTGAGTCAAAAATAGGGAATCAGCTCTCATCTCGAGATGATTTGGGGTACCCGGAGCTTTTCTTGAGTTGGTGTGCTGAACTTGGTGTTCCTCTGGACTATATTTTACTTCTCTATAGCAACCAAGAAATATCTTGTATGTTAGCATTTTATAGATCATTGAACATATTTATCAAATCATATTATATTGTATATACGTCCATTCCAGTACAAACTTATGTTTATATTCATTAACAGCTCAAATTCCTTTCAGCTTTTCTGCAAGAAAATCGCCTTGTAAGAGAAAGCCAATGTTCAGCAGTTAAGGCTTTCAAATCCTAATTCATTTGGAAGTGACTCAGCCATCCAACAAACTTCTACTACTTAGTTCGGCACAACTCCAGCAACCTAAGTCACTCTAATCCCAAGAGACCACTCCAGATTACAGATAATAGATCATTTAATAAAAAATACAATTCTTGTTAATAGAGCTTAACTAAAAGTTTTAATCTCATCTATACATTTTTATATACACACACACATATATATATATATATATATATATATATATATATATATATATATATATGTAAATAGTTACCATTTTTTTGACAATAGTATCTTTCCCCAAACCAAGGCATAACAAAATATTATATAATGTTGATGACTCAAGACATGTCCCTACTAGGTTAACAAATAATTATATTGAAATCAAATTCACAATTAAATAATCATTATACCCAACATTGAAAACCCTTCAGTTCATGTAAAGCTGAATCCAAATAGAGACCATTAACTCCACTCTATTTAAAATAAAAATCATACATTGAAACAATAGTAATTTTAAATACATAGACACAGTTCCCCTTATGAAATTTAAAATCCTTTTTGTTTTATTTATTTATTTTGAGCTCCACCAATTTGCTCATTACTGGAGTCCAAGATAGAGTGGACTGTGTATCCGAAGGAAATGATAAAAGTTAACTTAAGGTTTTTTTTAGGCCTATTTTTGTTTCACAGGCAGTAGTGGTGTTCCGAAAAAAAAAATATTTTAATAAGTTAAACGCTCCTGTACTACGCGTGCATCAAGTACCGATTTTGAAATTTCAATAGAGATTTTATTTTCATCAGTTGTCACTGGAGTCTAAAGAATATCATAGCCATTCAGTTTCAAAAATATCCTTTCTCCGTTTTGTAGCTTTTTTATAATATTAATGATATATGCATGAGGGAGTTTTTGTCACATAGGACGTAAAGCCTTGGCTACAAAATTTTGACAAATCCTTGGACAATTATGGAGACGGCAATGGAACCCTATTTCAGTACTCTTGTCTCGAGTATATCAGGGTTAGCTTAGCCTGGTGGGCTAATATCTATAGGGCCGCATAGAGTAGGTCACGACGGAAGTGACTTAGCAGCAGCAATAGCAGGACTTTTTTTTTTTCTTTTTTTTTTGATTTTTATTAGTTGGAGGCTAATTACTTTACATCATTACAGTAGTTTTTGTTCTACATTGATATGAATTAGCCATGGATTTACATGTACTCCCCATCCCAGTCCCCCCTCCCACCTCCCTCTCCACCCGATCCCTCTGGGTCTTCCCAGTGCACCAGGTCCGAGCACTTGTCTCATGCACCCAACCTAGGCTGGTGATCTGTTTCACCCTAGATAATATACATGTTTCAATGCTGTTCTCCTGAAACGTCCCACCCTCGCCTTCTCCCAGAGTCCACAAGTCTGTTCCATACATCTGAGTCTCTTTTTCTGTTTTGCATATAGGGTTATCGTTACCATCTTTCTAAAGTCCATATATATGTGTTAGTATACTGTAATGGTCTTTATCTTTCTGGCTTACTTCGCTCTGTATAATGGGCTCCAGTTTCATCCATCTCATTAGAACTGATTCAAATGAATTCTTTTTAATGGCTGAGTAATATTCCATGGTGTATATGTACCACAGCTTCCTCATCCATTCGTCTGCTGATGGGCATCTGGGTTGCTTCCATGTCCTGGCTATTATAAACATTGCTGCGATGAACATTGGGGTGCATGTGTCTCTTTCAGATCTGGTTTCCTTGGTGTGTATGCCCAGAAGTGGGATTGCTGGGTCATACGGCAGTTCTATTTCCAGCTTTTTAAGAGAAATCTCCACACTCTTTTCCATAGTGGCTGTACTAATTTGCATTCCCACCAACAGTGTAAGAGGGTTCCCTTTTCTCCACACCCTCTCCAGCATTTATTGCTTGTAGACTTTTGGATAGCAGCCATCCTGACTGGCGTGTAATGGTACCTCATTGTGGTTTTGATTTGCATTTCTCTGATAATGAGTGATGTTGAGCATCTTTTCATGTGTTTGTTAGCCATCTGTATGTCTTCCTTGGAGAAATGTCTGTTGAGTTCTTTGGCCCATTTTTTGATTGGGTCATTTATTTTTCTGGAGTTGAGCTGGAGGAGTTGCTTGTATATTTTTGAGATTAATCCTTTGTCTGTTGCTTCGTTTGCTATTATTTTCTCCCAATCCGAGGGCTGTCTTTTCACCTTGCTTATAGTTTCCTTTGTTGTGCAAAAGCTTTTAAGTTTCATTAGGTCCCATTTGTTTATTTTTGCTTTTATTTCTGAAATTCTGGGATGTGGGTCATAGAGGATCCTGCTGTGATTGATGACGGAGAGTGTTTTGCCTATGTTCTCCTCTAGGAGTTTGATAGTTTCTGGTCTTACATTTAGATCTTTAATCCATTTTGAGTTTATTTTTGTGTATGGTGTTAGAAAGTGTTCTAGTTTCATTCTTTTACAGGTGGTTGACCAGTTTTCCCAGCACCACTTGTTAAAGAGGTTATCTTTTTTTCCATTGTATATCCTTGCCTCCTTTGTCGAAGATAAGGTGACCATAGGTTCGTGGACTTATCTCTGGGCTTTCTATTCTGTTCCATTGATCTATATTTCTGTCTTTGTGCCAGTACCATACTGTCTTGATGACTGTGGCTTTGTAGTAGAGTCTGAAGTCAGGCAGATTGATTCCTCCAGTTCCATTCTTCTTTCTCAGGATTACTTTGGCTATTCGAGGTTTTTTGTATTTCCATACAAATTGTGAAATTATTTGTTCTAGTTCTGTGAAAACTACTGTTGGTAGTTTGATAGGGATTGCATTGAATCTATAGATTACTTTGGGTAGTATAGCCATTTTGACAATATTGATTCTTCCAATCCATGAACACGGTATATTTCTCCATCTGCTTGTGTCCTCTTTGATTTCTTTCATCAGTGTTTTATAGTTTTCTATGTATAGGTCTTTTGTTTCTTTAGGTAGATATACTCCTAAGTATTTTATTCTTTTTGTTGCAATGGTGAATGGTATTGTTTCCTTAATTTCTCTTTCTGTTTTCTCATTGTTAGTGTATAGGAATGCAAGAGATTTCTGTGTGTTAATTTTATATCCTGCAACTTGACTGTATTCATTGATTAGCTCTAGTAATTTTCTGGTAGAATCTTTAGGGTTTTCTATGTAGAGGATCATGTCATCTGCAAACAGCGAGAGTTTCACTTCTTCTTTTCCTATCTGGATTCCTTTTACTTCTTTTTCTGCCCTGATTGCTGTGGCCAAAACTTCCAAAACTATGTTGAATAGTAGTGGTGAGAGTGGGCACCCTTGTCTTGTTCCTGATTTCAGGGGAAATGCTTTCAATTTTTCACCATTGAGGGTGATGCTTGCAGTGGGTTTGTCATATATAGCTTTTATTATGTTGAGGTATGTTCCTTCTATTCCTGCTTTCTGGAGAGTTTTAATCATAAATGGATGTTGAATTTTGTCACAGGCTTTTTCTGCATCTATTGAGATAATCATATGGTTTTTATCTTTCAATTTGTTACTGTGGTGTATTACATTGATTGATTTGCGGATATTAAAGAATTCTTGCATTCCTGGGATAAAGCCCACTTGGTCATGATGAATGATTTTTTTAATATGTTGTTGGATTCTGTTTGCTAGAATTTTGTTAAGGATTTTTGCATCTATGTTCATCAGTGATATTGGCCTGTAGTTTTCTTTTTTTGTGGCATCTTTGTCTGGTTTTGGAATTAGGGTGATGGTGGCCTCATAGAATGAGTTTGGAAGTCTACCTTCTTCTGCAATTTTCTGGAAGAGTTTGAGTAAGATAGGTGTTAGCTCTTCTCTAAATTTTTGGTAGAATTCAGCTGTGAAGCCATCTGGTCCTGGGCTTTTGTTTGCTTGAAGATTTCTGATTACAGTTTCGATTTCCTTGATTGTGATCATTTTGTTAAGATCTTCTATTACTTCCTGGTTCAAGTAGCAGGACTTTTAAGCATGCCTTGAGGTAACATAGTCTACTGAAATCTTTTATGAGGCCCGATATGATTAGGATAAGGGAGAGAGAACGTTAGTCTCTCCCGGTCTAAAGGGTGTAAAGGCATATTAAAAAATCAATCTTGTGAATCAGTAATAATAATGTACTTTGAGGAATAGTAATGGGATCTCTGGTTACAATGCAGCACCATGTTTCAAAAAAGAATTAACTTTTTTAAACTCTGTTACGTGACACCATTTGTTATATTTCCTTTGTAAAACAAAAATAGGAGAGTTCCAAAAAGACCAAGATTCTTCAAAATGTTTCTATTATGATTGTGTGTTTATAAGTTCTTTAGTAGCTTGTAATTTTTCTTTCATAAGGGGACTTTGCTTTGTCTAAATAGGCTCATAAATTTTCTCAGTTATTTTAATAACTGTTTTGTGTGTCAAATGAGCAATGGACCCTAGGACAAATGTGGAATTTATATCTGAGTTTGCCATTGCATCAGTAAGTCCCTTCCTATTAGGTTAAGGGTTGCATGAAGCACACAAGGTCTTAATGTAGTAGGTTGGCATTTTCGTCTATCATATGTGAAGATTTGTATATTTTGATAAATTTATTGTACTTTGGCTTGAGAGATTCCTGCAATTTGGCCAGAGAACTTTTGTATAGGTCAGGATTTGGGCCAAAATAGTTTGGAAATGATAATATTCGACCCAATGCTGAGGGTCCAGAAAATCTTTTAGCATTAATTTAGATATTTATATTTGGTGGGACATATTTAAATAACAATGATGTCCATAAGGATTGTTTTTGATCAGTATTACCAAATCTGCCTCTCCGTACATTAGAAGAGAATTTAATAGAAGTGTAAGGCAAAA
>JAJLRB010000849.1:0-125590 GCA_020976825.1 Odocoileus hemionus | reverse complement strand
GAGGAACTTTGAGTTCAATGCGTCAAAAGGACAACAAGCCTGACTCCTCTTAAATGTTGATAGGAATCCGACAATCACTGTGGGAACTGAAAGGAACACTGGGTCTCAAGTCTCACCTAAAGAGGCATCCCTATTGCCCTGCCAAGCATCGATGAGAATCTCGAGGTGTCCCTCGCAATTAGACATGAGTCCTGACTTTGCTGAACAAACTCGAATTTTTAAGGGACATCCAAGTCCTAACTCGAGAATATACCCCAGGGTCCCGCCGCATGTCGAGGAAAACGGCGAGGCGTCCCCCCCTCGCCGCCAGATGAGGTCCGATTCCCCTGCATTGGGTGCAGAGAATTTCCTTGTTCCACATCAAACACGAAAGGAGCTTGGACGTCCTGGATGGAACTCCAGAGAGTCCCAAGAACACTGTCACAAGTCTAGAGGGACACTGATGTCACCGCAGCAACACGAAAGGGCTTCGTGTTCTGCAAATCACTCTCGAGATGAGTCCAGATTCCCCTGCATGTGCTCCAGAGCCATCCCGAATTCCCCATCAAACACGAGAAGTGGCTTGACTTCCTTTAAACAAAAACAGAGAATCCCGGAGAACACTGTCCAAATTCCAGACGAACACCAAGTTCAGCAGAGCAACAATTTAAGACAAAACTGCTTTGTCCCCTTCCCCTTTCTTGAGATATGGATTGTCTGCTGACCGTGTGACTAATATTACTCCTTGTTCCCTTGGGAACCGTTGCCGTTTGTTTGGTTTGCTGAACTCTATCATTCCCGAAAGAAGTTTCTTGTACTGCAGCCTGTATATACACATAGAAAAATCATTAAAGCACCTTTGCTCCATTAGAGCTTAGGTACCCTGGTTTTTTTTTTTTTCTCTCTGTTTCATTTTCTCTCTCTCTCTATCTTTTTTCTACCTGACTCTCTGGAGCATGGAGACCCGTCGTGCTCACTTTTCTACCCGGGCTTCTACGACCCCCTTCAGAGGGCGCCTGGTACCTTGGTGAGTGATGCAAGCCCTGTGTCAAGGACAATATTGGTCCTCTGTGTAAACCGAGGGATATTAGCCTCCTTCTCTCTTTTACTTTCTGATCGCCAACTCCGTACCACAAGAATCCAGTCCATTAAAGGACCCCAGCAAATGCGGCCAAAGAACAGGAACACTTTTATACGTGTTATATCAGGTGGAGTGACTCATGGACATATTGAGGTCTGTAAGTACTAAGGCATGGGTTAAAAGGCTGGCCTGCCCCATTAATTTTCTACTTTACTTCACCACTTCTTTACATTTCAGGGACTTCTGGTTTCATGCCAATGAATAGAGCCTTGCCTTCAAACAGTAGTTGAACATAATCCTTAGTTTCCTGATAAATGCAGTTTTGACTTATAAATTTGGATCCGTGTCAAAGATAATGTTAAATGAGCAGCCAAAGGAGGAAAAACCCTTCTAATGGATATCTAGCCCCTATGAGCTCTTATTAAAGCTGTAATTCTGCCATTTCAAGGTATATTCTAACCCTTCCAATATTCAACAACAGACAAAACACTTATTATATACATATAAATTAAATGATTAAACGTTACAAAAGGCTCAATGAAAACAATACAAAATATCTTAAAGTTTTCTTGCTAGCCCTGCCCTGGCTGCTCCAAATGCTTCTCCTCTGCAAAGAGTCGCAACTAAAAAGTCTCTTTGTTGGAACCTAATGAAAAGTTACATTAATTTTTAAGCTACACTAGAAGCTGCTATTTCCCATACTGTAATCGGAGACGAAACCAAAAAAAAAAAAAAAAAAAAAAAAAAGCTAGAGAAATTACTTGCTTATGAGAATGCATATCAGAAATTTCAAAGAGTTATAGCTGCAATTTGTCAGACTAGGATTATTATTGATTATATAAAGGCTTGTCACAATCTAGGATCAAAAACGTAAAAGATGCAAATACTAGCTGAAACAATGCTCCAACATTTTAAAAAGAGAAATGAAGGATGCTTTACATGTGGAGATAAAAACCGTTTAAAAGAGGACTGCCCTAAGAAGGCTAATAAAAAACCTCCAAAATTTGCGCTTTCTGCCACAGAGGAATGCACTGGGCCAAAGACAGTAAATTTAAATTTCATATTGACGGAAAACCTATTCCAAGAAACTCCAAGGAGGGGACGTCCCAGGTTCCCTACAACAAAAAAGAGGGGCAAATTTTATCTTTTCCCTCAAACCCTCAACGTCCAGCAGTGCTGTCATTAATATATCAGCCCTAAATGATTTTTTCCTTTACCCTTAAGCAGTCCCTTCTAGAGTACCTACTGGAGTTTTTGGACCACAGCCCCCACAACCTTCAGGCTTTTCCAGGGCTGATCTAATTTGGCTTTTAAAGGAATTAGTGTTCAGCGTGGAATAATTGATTCAAATTATAAAAGAGAAATTCAAATTATGATGTCAGCTCAGATTCTATGGCAATTCAAAAGGGGGGACACAATTGCTCAATTACTTCTTTTGCCTTACACTTCTATTAACTTCTCTACTAATGTACCGAGAGGCAGATTTGGTAATACAGATCAAAAACAATTTGTAGGGACATCATTGTTATTTAAATATGTCCGACCAAAAATATGTATAAAAATTAATGGTAAAAGATTTTCTGGACCACTCAGCACTGGGTCTAATATTATTATTTCCAAACTATTTTGGCCCAAATCCTGACCTATACAAAAGGTCTCTTGCCAAATTGCACGAATTTCTCAAGCCAAATTACAAGAAATTTATCAAAATATTCAAATCTACACATATGATAGACCAAAATGCCAACCTGCAACACTAAGACCTTATATGATAAATGCACCCCTTAATCTAATAGGAAGGGACTTACTTATGCAATGGCAAACTCAGATATACATTCACATTTTTCCTAGGGGCCACTGCTCATTTTACAAACAAAACAGTTATTAAAATAACTGAGAAAATTTATGAGCCTATTTAGAGAAAAAGCAATGGCACCTTACAAAGAAAAATTACAAGCTAATAAAGAACTTATAAACACACAATAAAAATGAAAACATATTGAAGCATCTTGCTCTTTTTGGAACTCTCCTATTTTTGTTATACAAAGGAAATATTACAAATGGTGTCTTTATCAGAGTTTGAAAATGTTAATTCTTTTTTGAAACCGGGGGCTGCATTGTAACTAGAGATCCCATTGCTATTCCTCAAAATTGGCCCATTCTTATTATTGATTCACAAGATTGATTTTTAATATTCCTTTACACCCTTTAGACCGGGAGAGACTAACTTTATCTCTCCCTTATCCTGATCATATCGGGCCTCTTAAAAGATTTCAGTACACTATCTTACCTCAAATTATGCTTAAAATTCCTGCTACTGCTACTGCTAAGTCACTTTAGTCGTGTACTTCACTATGCGACTCCATAGATGTCAACCCACCAGGCTCCCCTCACCCTTAAATTCCTCAGACAAAGAGTACTGAAATAGGGTTCCATTGCCATCTCCATAATAGTCCTACAATGTTTCAAAATATTGTAGCCAAGGCTTTACGTCCTATGTGACAAAAATTCCCTCATTCATATATCATTAATAATATACTTTAGCTACAAAAAAGGAAAGGTTTTTTTTTTTTTTGACACTGAATGGCTGTGATACTCTTTAGTCTCCACTGAAAACTGACGAAAATATAATCTCTATTGAAATTGCAAAATCGGTACTTGATGCACGTGTAGTAAAGGAAATGTTAACTTGTTAATATATATATATATATATATATATATATATATATATATATATATATATAGGAACTCTATTTCTGCCTGTGAAACAAAAATAGTCCTAAAAGAAAACCTTAAGTTAACTCTTACCTTGTCCTTGGGATACACCGCCCACTCTATCTAGGAGTCCAGCAATGAGCAAATTGATGGAGCTCAAGATAATAAATAAATCAAAAAGATATTTTAAATTTCATAAGGGGAACTATGTCTATGTATCTAAAATGATCTATGTCTCAATGTATGTTTTCGTTTTTTAGATAGTGTGGAGTTAATGGGTTCTGTTTGGATTCAGCTTTACATGAACTGAAGGATGTTTAATGTTGGGTATAATGATTATTTAATTGTGAATGTGATTTCAATATAATTATTTGTTAATCTAGTAGGGACATGACTTGAGTCATCAACATTATATAATACTTTTGTTATGCCTTGGCTTGGGGTAAGATACGGTTGTCAAAAAAAGGTAACTTTTTTATATATATATGAGATGAAAACATTTAGATAAGCTCTACGAATAAAAATTGTATTTTCGATAAAATTATCTGTTCTCTATAATCTGGAATGGTCTCTTGGGATTAGAGTGACTTAGGTTGCTTGAATTGTGCTGAACTATGTGGTAGAAGTTTGTTGAATGGCTGGGTTATTTCAAAATGAATTAGGATTTTAAAGCGTTAATTGCTGAAAATTGGCTTACTCTTACAAAGGGTTTTTCTTGCAGAAGAGCAGAAGAGATTTGGAGTTGTTAATGAATATAAATATATATTTGTACTGGAATGGAAGTTTATACAATATAATATGATTTAATAAATATGTTAAATGATCTATAAAATGCTAACATACATGATATTTCATGCTTGCTATAGAAAAGTAAAGTATAGTCCAGAGGAACACCATGTTCAGCACACCAACTAAAGAAAAGCTCTGGGTACCCCAAATCATCGCGAGGTGAGAGCTGATTCCCTATTTTTGACCCAAGAGGAATGCAACTTTCCACAAGCACCTGAAAAGGAGGCCTCTCCTAGCTATAGTTATGTGAGAGGGACCCTGAGTTTGCTGCCTCAAGTGGAATGAACACCGAGATGTCGTGACTCGAAATATGGCCGGATTTCCCTCCAGTGACTTGAATGCAGGCTAGTCTTTCATCTCCCAAGATGAAGGGATGTTGGAATCCCCTGTGGAGACTTTAGAGAAAGCCATAGGTCCCCGCCTTATCTCGACAGGAGGCCTCATATCCCCTTGAAAATTCGAGAGGAACTTTGAGTTCAATGCGTCAAAAGGACAACAAGCCTGACTCCTCTTAAATGTTGATAGGAATCCGACAATCACTGTGGGAACTGAAAGGAACACTGGGTCTCAAGTCTCACCTAAAGAGGCATCCCTATTGCCCTGCCAAGCATCGATGAGAATCTCGAGGTGTCCCTCGCAATTAGACATGAGTCCTGACTTTGCTGAACAAACTCGAATTTTTAAGGGACATCCAAGTCCTAACTCGAGAATATACCCCAGGGTCCCGCCGCATGTCGAGGAAAACGGCGAGGCGTCCCCCTCGCCGCCAGATGAGGTCCGATTCCCCTGCATTGGGTGCAGAGAATTTCCTGGTTCCACATCAAACACGAAAGGAGCTTGGACGTCCTGGATGGAACTCCAGAGAGTCCCCAAGAACACTGTCACAAGTCTAGAGGGACACTGATGTCACCGCAGCAACACGAAAGGGCTTCGTGTTCTGCAAATCAACTCGAGATGAGTCCAGATTCCCCTGCATGTGCTCCAGAGCCATCCCGAATTCCCCATCAAACACGAGAAGTGGCTTGACTTCCTTTAAACAAAAACAGAGAATCCCGGAGAACACTGTCCAAATTCCAGACGAACACCAAGTTCAGCAGAGCAACAATTTAAGACAAAACTGCTTTGTCCCCTTCCCCTTTCTTGAGATATGGATTGTCTGCTGACCGTGTGACTAATATTACTCCTTGTTCCCTTGGGAACCGTTGCCGTTTGTTTGGTTTGCTGAACTCTATCATTCCCGAAAGAAGTTTCTTGTACTGCAGCCTGTATATACACATAGAAAAATCATTAAAGCACCTTTGCTCCATTAGAGCTTAGGTACCCTGGTTTTTTTTTTTCTCTCTGTTTCATTTTCTCTCTCTCTCTATCTTTTTCTACCTGACTCTCTGGAGCATGGAGACCCGTCGTGCTCACTTTTCTACCCGGCTTCTACGACCCCCTTCAGAGGGCGCCTGGTACCTTGGTGAGTGATGCAAGCCCTGTGTCAAGGACAATATTGGTCCTCTGTGTAAACCGAGGGATATTAGCCTCCTTCTCTCTTTTACTTTCTGATCGCCAACTCCGTACCACAAGAATCCAGTCCATTAAAGGACCCCAGCAAATGCGGCCAAAGAACAGGAACACTTTTATACGTGTTATATCAGGTGGAGTGACTCATGGACATATTGAGGTCTGTAAATACTAAGGCATGGGTTAAAAGGCTGGCCTGCCCCATTAATTTTCTACTTTACTTCACCACTTCTTTACATTTCAGGGACTTCTGGTTTCATGCCAATGAATAGAGGCTTGCCTTCAAACAGTAGTTGAACATAATCCTTAGTTTCCTGATAAATGCAGTTTTGACTTATAAATTTGGATCCGTGTCAAAGAAAATGTTAAATGAGCAGCCAAAAGAAGGAAAAACCCTTCCAATTGATCTCTAGCCCTATGCGCTCTTATTAAATTTGTAATTCTGCCATTTCAAGGTATATTCTAACCCTTCCAATTTCAGCAACAGACAAAACACTTATTATATACATATAAATTAAATGATTAAACTTTACAAAAGGCTCAATTAAAACATTACAAAATATCTAAACATTTTCTTGCTAGCCCTGCCCTGGCTGCTCCAAATGCTTCTCCTCTGCCAACAGTCGCAACTCCAAAAGTCTCTTTGTTGGAACCTAATGAAAAGTTACATTAATTTTTAAGCTAGACTAAAAGCTGCTATTTCCCATACTGTAATGAGGAGAAGAAAAAAAAAAAAAAAAAAACAGCTAGAGAAATTACTTGCTTATGAGAATGCATATCAGAAATGTCAAAGAGATATAGCTGCATTTTGTCAGACTAGGATTATTATTGATTATATAAAGGCTTGTCACAATCTAGGATCAAAAACTGAAAAGATGCAAATACTAGCTGAAACAATGCTACAACCTTTTAAAAAGAGAAATGAAGGATGCTTTACATGTGGAGATAAAAACCGTTTAAAAATAGGGACTGCCCTAAGAAGGCTAATAAAAAGCCTCCAAAAATTTGCCCTTGCTGCCACAGAGGAATGCACTGGGCCAAAGACAGTAAATTTAAATTTGATATTGAAGGAAAACCTATTCCAAGAAACTGCAAAGAGTGGAACTCCCAGGTCCCCTACAACAAAAAAGAGGGGCAAATTCTATCTTTTCCCTCAAACCCTCAATGTCCAGCAGTGCTGCCATTAATATACCAGCCCTAAATGATTTTTTCCTTTACCCTTAAGCAGTCCATTCTAGAGTACCTACTGGAGTTTTTGGACCCCTGCCCCCACAAACCTTCAGGCTTTTACAGGGCTGATCTAATTTGGCTTCTAAAGGAATTACTGTTCGGCATGGAATAATTGATTCAAATTACAAAGGAGAAATTCAAATTATGATGTCAGCTCAGATTCTATGACAATTCAAAAGGGGGGACAAAATTCCTCAATTACTTCTTTTGCCTTACACTTCTATTAAATTCTCTACTAATGTACGGAGAGGCAGATTTGGTAATACTGATCAAAAACAATCCTTATGGACATCATTGTTATTTAAATATGTCCCACCAAATATAAATATCAAAATTAATGTAAAAGATTTTCTGGACCCTCAGCATTGGGTCGAATATTATCATTTCCAAACTATTTTGGCCCAAATCCTGACCTATACAAAAGTTCTCTGGCCAAATTGCAGGAATTTCTCAAGCCAAAGTACAATAAATTTATCAAAATATACAAATCTTCACATATGATAGACCAAATGCCAACCTACAACATTAAGACCTTATGTGCTTCATGCACCCTTAATCTAATAGGAAGGGACTTACTTATGCAATGGCAAACTCAGATATAAATTCCACATTTTTCCTAGGGGCCACTGCTCATTTGACAAACAAAACAGTTATTAAAATAACTGAGAAAATTTATGAGCCTATTTAGACAAAGCAATGGCCCCTTATGAAAGAAAAATTACAAGCTACTAAAGAACTTATAAACACACAATTATAATAGAAACATATTGAAGAATCTTGCTCTTTTTGGAACTCTCCTATTTTTGTTATACAAAGGAAATATAACAAATGGTGTCACTTAACAGAGTTTAAAAAAGTTAATTCTTTTTTGAAACATGGTGCTGCATTGTAACCAGAGATCCCATTACTATTCCTCAAAATTGGCACATTATTATTACTGATTCACAAGATTGATTTTTTAATATGCCTTTACACCCTTTAGACCGGGAGAGACTAACTTTCTCTCTCCCTTATCCTAATCATATCGGGCCTCATAAAAGATTTCAGTAGACTATGTTACCTCAAGGCATGCTTAAAAGTCCTGCTACTGCTGCTGCTAAGTCACTTCAGTCGTGTCCTACTCTATGCGACCCTATAGATATAGCCCACCAGGCTCCCCTAACCCTGAGATACTCCAGACAAGAGTACTGAAATAGGGTTCCATTGCCGTCTCCATAATTGTCCTAGGATTTGTCAAAATTTTGTAGCCAAGGCTTTACGTCCTATGTGACAAAAACTCCCTCATGCATATATCATTAATATTATAATAAAGCTACAAAAAGGAGAAAGGATATTTTTGAAACTGAATGGCTATGATATTCTTTAGACTCCAGTGAAAACTGATGAAAATAAAATCTTTATTGATTTGCAAATCGGTACTTGATGCACGTGTAGTAAAGGAAAGTTTAACTTGTTAAAAAATTTTTTTTTTTCGGAACTCCAGTTCTGCCTGTGAAACAAAAATAGGCCTAAAAAAAAACCTTAAGTTAACTTTTATCATTTCCTTGGGATACACAGCCCACTCTATCTAGGACTCCAGCAATGAGCAAATTGGTGGAGCTCAAAATAAATAAATAAAACAAAAAGGTATTTTAAATTTCATAAGGGGAACTGTGTCTATGTATCTAAAATTACTATTGTTTCAATGTATGTTTTTGTTTTTAGATAGTGTGGAGTTAATGGGCTCTATTTGGATTCAGCTTTACATGAACTGAAGGGTTTTCAATGTTGGGTATAATGTTTATTTAATTGTGAATGTGATTTCAATATAATTATTTGTTAACCTAGTAGGGACATGTCTTGAGTCATCAACATTATATAATATTTTGTTATGCCTTGGTTGGGGAAAGATACTATTGTCAAAAAAAAGGGTAACTCTTTATATATATATATATCTATATATATATATATATATATATATATATATATATATATATATATAAATTTATAGATGAGATTAAAACTTTTAGAGTAGCTCTATTAACAAGAATTGTATTTTTTATAAAATGATCTATTCTCTATAATCTGGAGTGGTCTCTTGGGATTAGAGTGACTTAGGTTGCTGGAGTTGTGCTGAACTAAGTAGTAGAAGTTTGTTGGATGGCTGGGTCACTTCCAAATGAATTAGGATTTGAAAGCCTTAACTGCTGAACATTGGCTTTCTCTTACAAGGCGATTTTCTTGCAGAAAAGCTGAAAAGAATTTGAGCTGTTAATGAATATAAATATATAGTTTGTACTGGAATGGACGTATATACAATATAATATGATTTGATAAATATGTTCAATGATCTATAAAATGCTAACGTACAAGATATTTCTTGGTTGCTATAGAGAAGTAAAATATAGTCCAGAGGAACACCAAGTTCAGCACACCAACTCAAGAAAAGCTCCGGGTACCCCAAATCATCTCGAGATGAGAGCTGATTCCCTATTTTTGACTCAAGAGGAATGCAACTTTCCACAAGCGCCTGAACAGGAGGCCTCTCTTAGGTATAGGTATGTGAGAGGGACCCTGAGTTTGCTGCCTCAAGTGGAATGAACACCGAGATGCCGTGACTCGAAATATGGCAGGATTTCCCTCCAGTGACTTGAATGCAGGCTAGTCTTTCATCTCCAAGATGAAGGGATGTGTGAATCCCCTGTGGAGACTTTAGAGAAAGCCCTAGTTCCACGCCTCATCTCGACAGGAGGCCTCACATCCCCTTGAAAATTCGAAAGAAACTTGGAGTTCAATGCGTCAAAAGGACAACAAGCCTGACTCCTCTTAAAATTGATACGAATTCGACAATCACTGAGGGAACTGAAAGGGACCCTGGGTCTCAAGTCTCAGCTAAAGAGGCATCCCTATTGCCCTGCCAAGAATCGATGAGAATCTTGAGGTGTCCCTCGCAACTAGACATGAGTCCTGACTTCGCTGAACAAACTCGAGTTTTGAAGGGCCATCCAAGTCCTAACTCGAAAATATACCCCAGGTTCCCACCGCAACTCGAGAAAAAACGGCGAGACTTCCCCCTCCCGCCAGATGAGGTCCGAATCCCGTGCATTAGGTGCAGAGCAATTCCTTGTTCCACATCAAACACGAAAGGACCCTGGACTTCCTGGATGGAACTCCAGAGAGTCCTCTCAAACACTGTCACCAGTTTAGAGGGACCCTGACGTCACCGCAGCAACATGAAAGAGCTCTGTGTTTCCCAATTCAACTCGAGATGAGTCCAGATTCTCCTGCATTGTCTGCAGAGCTATCCCACGTTCCCCATCAAACAAGACAAGTGGCTTGACTTCCTTTGGGAAGCTCCAGAGATTCCCCGAGAACACCATCTCAAGTATAGAAGGACATCAAGTTTAGCACACCAAATCGAGAAAAGTTCAATGTACATAAATCATCTGGAGAGAAGAGCAGATTCCCTGGCTTTGACAAAAGAGGAAGCCAGCTTTTCATAAGCACGTCAAGAGGAGACTTCTCTCAGCTATAAGTATGTATGAGGGACCCAGAGTTTGCTGCTCTCAAGTGGAATGGACACTGAGATGCCCTGACTCGAAATATGGCCGATTTCCCTGCAGTGACTTGAATGCAGGCTCGTCTTTCATCTCACAAGATGAAGATGATGCCTGAATCCCCTGTGGAGACCCTAGATAGAGCCCTGGTTCCCCGCCTCATCTGGACAAGAGCGTCAAATCCCTTTGACAACTCGAGAGAACGCGGATTTCAATGCTTCAAAAGAACAAGTTGCCTGACTCCTCTTGAAAATTGATAGAAATCCCAATATCCGCATGGCACTGGAGAGGAAAAATGGGACTTCTCCTCACTTCAAGAGGCGTGCCTATTGCCATGCCAAGCCTCGAGGAGAATTCCGATGTGTCCCTCGCAACTACACAGGAGTGCTGACGTTGCTGACGAACACGAGTTTTGAAGGGCCATCCACATCCTGACTCAGGAATATACACCAGTATCCCGCAACAACTCAAGAAAAACCATGAGACTTCCCCCTCGCAACGGATGAGTCTCCATTTCCCTGCAATGGATGCGGAGCAAATCCGTGTTCCACATCAAACACCAAAGGAGCCTGGACTTCCTGGATGGAATACCAGAGAATCCCAAGAACACTGTCACAAGTCCATAGGAGCCCAGAGGTCACTGCAGCACACGAAAGAGATCCGTGTACCCGAAATCAACTCAATGATGAGGCCGATTGCCCTGCATTGGCTCCAGAGCCATCCCACATTCCCCATCAAAGACGTTAACAGGTTTAAATTCCATCAGGCAACTGCAGAGATTCCCCGAAAACAACAACCAAAGTCTAGAAGAACACCAACTTCAGCACCACAACTCGAGAAAAGCTCCGTGTACCCCAAATTATCTCAAGATGAAAGCGGATTCCCTGCCATCGTCTCAAGAGGAATGAGGACATTCCACAAGCACCTAAGATGAGGCATCTCTCAGCAGTAGGTATGTGAGGGGCAATCTGAGTTTGCTGCCTCAAGAAGAACGGACACCGAGGTGCCCTGACTCGAAATAAGGCCGGATTTCCCTGCAGTGACTTGAATGCAGGCTCGTCTTTCATGTCACAAGATGAAGGGATGTCTGAATACCCTGTGGAGACCCTAGAGAAAGCCCTAGTTCGCCGCCTCATCTCGATGGGATGCCTCACATCCCTTTGACAATGCGAAAGGAACCCCGAGTTCAATGAGTTCAATGTTTCACAAGGAGACGATGCCTGAGTCTGCTTGAAAATTGACAGGAATTCCAATATCCCTGTGGCAACTGGAAATAGAACCTGGGTCTCAAGCTTCACCTCGAGAGGCATCCCTAATGCCCTGCCAAGCGTCGACGAGAATACCGAGGTGTCCCAAGCAACTAGACAGGAGTCCTGACGTCGCTGAACAAACCCGAGTTTTGAAGGGCCATCCCCATCTTAACTCGAGAATATTCCCAAGGTTCCTGCTGCAACACGAGAAAAACCATGAAACTTCCCCGCGCTGTGAGAAGAGGCTCGATTCCCATTCATAGATTGTAGAGTAATTTCGTGTTTCTCGTCAAAAAGAAAGGAGCCGTGACTTCCTTGATGGAACTCCAGAGAGTCCGCAAGAACACTGACACAAGTATAGAGGGACCCAGAAGTCACAACAGCAGCATGAAAGCATTCCCTGTACCCTCAAATCAACTTGAGATGAGGCCTGAATCCCCTGCATTAGATCCAGAGCCATTCCGCCGTCAACGTCAAACACAACAAGTGGCTTGTCTTTCCTTAATCAACTCCGGAGATAACCCGGGAACACCGTCCCAACTCTAGAGGAAACACCAAGTTCAGCACAGCAACTCGAGAAAAGCTCCGTGTAGCACAAATCATCACGAGAGTAGAGATGATTCCATGGGTTCGACTCACATGAAGGCCAACTTTCTACAGCACCTCAAGATGAGGAGTTTCTCAGCTATAGGAATGTAAGAGAGACCATGAGTTTGCTGCCCCAAGTGGAATGGACACCGAGATGCCCTGACTCGAAATAAGGCCGGATATCCCTGCAGTGATTTGAATGCAGGATCGTCTTTCATTTCACAAGGTGAAGGGATGTCTGAATCCCCTGTAGAGACTTTAGAAAAAGCACTAGTTCCCCGCCTCATCTCGACCGGAGGCCTCACATCCCTTTGAAAATTCGAAAGGAACTTGGAGTTCAATGCTTCCAAAGGAGACGATGCCTGAATCCTATTGAGAATTGATAGGAATCCCAATATCCCTGTGACACCTGGAAAGGGAAACTGGGTCCCACGTCTCAACTAAAGAGGGGTCCCTATTGCCCTGCCAAGCCTCGAGGAGAATCCGATGTGTCCCTGGCAACTAGACATGAGTCCTGACATCGCTGAATAAACACGAGTTTTGAAGGGCCATCCACGCCCTAACTCGAGAGTATACCCCAGGTTCCCCCGCAACTTGAGAAAAACCATGAGACTTCCCCCTCGCTGCCAGATGAGGCCCGATTCCCCTGCATTGCATGCAGAGCAATTCCGTGTTCCCCATCAAACATGAAAGGAGTCTGGACTTCCTGGTTGGAACTTCAGAGAGTCCCAAGAACACTGTCAAAGTCTAGAGGGATCCTGATGTCACCGCAGTAACACGAAAGTTCTCCGTGTTCGCAAAAGCAACTCGAGATGAGGCCAGATTCCCCTGCATGTTCTCCAGAGCCATCCTGAATTCCCCATCGAACACGAGAAGTGGCTTGACTTCCTTTAAACAACAACAAAGAATCCTCGAGAACACAGTCCAAAGTCCAGAGGAACACCAGGATCAGCAGAGCAACTCTTTAAGACAAAACTGCTTAGTCCCCTTATCCCCTTTCTTGAGATATGGATTGTCTTCTGACCTTGTGACTAACATTACTCCCTGTTCCCTTGGTAACCGTTGCAGTTTTTTTTTTTGCCGAACTCTATCATTCCCGAAAGAAGTTTCTTGTAGTGCAGCCTGTATATACTCATAGCATAATCATTAAAGCACCTTTGCTCCATTAGAGCTTAGGTCCACGGGTCTTTTTTTGTCTCTCTCTCTTTTTTTATCTCTCTCTATATATATTTTCTGGCTAACTCTGTGGAGCGTGGAGACCTGTCGTGTTTACTTTTCTGCCAGGGCTTCTAAGACCCCCTCGAGAGGGCGCCTGGTACCTTGAGTGGTGCAAGCCCTGTGTCAAGGACAATATTGTCCTCTGTGTAAACCAAGGGATATCAGCCTCCTTCTCTCTTTTACTTTCTGATCGCCAACTCCGAACCACAATCTTCCGGTCCATTAAAGGACCCCAGCAAATGTGGCCAAAGAACAGGGACACTGGTATACGTGGTATATCGAGTTGAGTGACTCATGGACCTATTGAGGTCTGTAAATACTAAGGCATGGGTTAAAAGGCTGGCCAGCCCCATTATTTTTCTACTTTACTTCACCACTTCTTTACATTTCAGGGACTTCTGGTCTCACGCCAATGAATAGAGGCTTGCCTTCAAACAGTAGTTGAACATAATCCTTAGTTTCCTGATAAATGCAGTTTTGACTTATAAATTTGGTCTGGGTCAAAGAAAATGTTAAATGAGCAGCCAAAGAAGGAAAAACTATTCCAATTGATCTCTAGCCCCTATGCGCTCTTATTAAATTTGTAATTCTGACATTTCGAGGTATATTCTAGTCCTTCCAAATTCAGCAACAGACAAAACACTTATTATATACATATAAATTAAATGATTAAACTTTACAAAAGACTCAATTAAAACATTACAAAATATCTCGACATTTTCTTGCTAGCCCTGCCCTGGCTGCTCCAAATGCTTCTCCTCTGCCAACAGTTGCAACTCCAAAAGTCTTTTGTTGGAACCTAATGAAAAGTTACATTAATTTTTAAGCTAGACTAAAAGCTGCTATTTCCCATACTGTAATGGGAGAAGAAATCAAAAAACAGCTAGAGAAATTACTTGCTTATGAGAATGCATATCAGAAATGTCAAAGAGCTATAGCTGCAGTTTGTCAGACTAGGATTATTATTGATTATTTAAAGGCTTGTCACAATCTAGGATCAAAAACTGAAAAGATGCAAATACTAGCTGAAACAATGCTACAACCTTTTAAAAAGAAAAATGAAGGATGCTTTACATGTGGAGATAAAAACCGTTTAAATAGGGACTGCCCTAAGAAGGCTAATAAAGAGCCTCCAAAAATTTGCCCTTGCTGCCACAGAGGAAAGCACTGGGCCAAAGACAGTAAATTTAAATTTGATATTGAAGGAAAACCTATTCCAAGAAACTGCAAAGAGTGGAACTCCCAGGTCCCCTACAACAAAAAAGAGGGGCAAATTCTATCTTTTCCCTCAAACCCTCAATGTCCAGCAGTGCTGCCATTAATATACCAGCCCTAAATGATTTTTTCCTTTACCCTTAAGCAGTCCATTCTAGAGTACCTACTGGAGTTTTTGGACCCCTGCCCCCACAAACCTTCAGGCTTTTACAGGGCTGATCTAATTTGGCTTCTAAAGGAATTACTGTTCGGCATGGAATAATTGATTCAAATTACAAAGGAGAAATTCAAATTATGATGTCAGCTCAGATTCTATGACAATTCAAAAGGGGGGACAAAATTCCTCAATTACTTCTTTTGCCTTACACTTCTATTAAATTCTCTACTAATGTACGGAGAGGCAGATTTGGTAATACTGATCAAAAACAATCCTTATGGACATCATTGTTATTTAAATATGTCCCACCAAATATAAATATCAAAATTAATGTAAAAGATTTTCTGGACCCTCAGCATTGGGTCGAATATTATCATTTCCAAACTATTTTGGCCCAAATCCTGACCTATACAAAAGTTCTCTGGCCAAATTGCAGGAATTTCTCAAGCCAAAGTACAATAAATTTATCAAAATATACAAATCTTCACATATGATAGACCAAAATGCCAACCTACAACATTAAGACCTTATGTGCTTCATGCATGCACCCTTAATCTAATAGGAAGGGACTTACTGATGCAATGGCAAACTCAGATATAAATTCCACATTTTTCCTAGGGGCCATTGCTCATTTGACAAACAAAACAGTTATTAAAATAACTGAGAAAATTTATGAGCCTATTTAGACAAAGCAAAGTCCCCTTATGAAAGAAAAATTACAAGCTACTAAAGAACTTATAAACACACAATTATAATAGAAACATATTGAAGAATCTTGCTCTTTTTGGAACTCTCCTATTTTTGTTATACAAAGGAAATATAACAAATGGTGTCACGTAACAGAGTTTAAAAAAGTTAATTCTTTTTTGAAACATGGTGCTGCATTGTAACCAGAGATCCCATTACTATTCCTCAAAATTGGCACATTATTATTACTGATTCACAAGATTGATTTTTTAATATGCCTTTACACCCTTTAGACCGGGAGAGACTAACTTTCTCTCTCCCTTATCCTAATCATATCGGGCCTCATAAAAGATTTCAGTAGACTATGTTACCTCAAGGCATGCTTAAAAGTCCTGCTACTGCTGCTGCTAAGTCACTTCAGTCGTGTCCTACTCTATGCGACCCTATAGATATTAGCCCACCAGGCTCCCCTAACCCTGAGATACTCCAGACAAGAGTACTGAAATAGGGTTCCATTGCCGTCTCCATAATTGTCCTAGGATTTGTCAAAATTTTGTAGCCAAGGCTTTACGTCCTATGTGACAAAAACTCCCTCATGCATATATCATTAATATTATAATAAAGCTACAAAAAGGAGAAAGGATATTTTTGAAACTAAATGGCTATGATATTCTTTAGACTCCAGTGAAAACTGATGAAAATAAAATCTTTATTGAAATTGCAAAATCGGTACTTGATGCACGTGTAGTACAGGAACGTTTAACTTATTAAAATATTTTTTTTTTTTTTCGGAACTCCACTACTGCCTGTGAAACAAAAATAGGCCTAAAAAAACCTTAAGTTAACTTTTATCATTTCCTTGGGATACACAGCCCACTCTATCTTGGACTCCAGCAATGAGCAAATTGGTGGAGCTCAAAATAAATAAATAAAACAAAAATGTATTTTAAATTTCATAAGGGGAACTGTGTCTATGTATCTAAAATTACTATTGTTTCAATGTATGTTTTTTATTTTAGATAGTGTGGAGTTAATGGTCTCTATTTGGATTCAGCTTTACATGAACTGAAGGGTTTTCAATGTTGGGTATAATGTTTATTTAATTGTGAATGTGATTTCAATATAATTATTTGTTAACCTAGTAGGGACATGTCTTGAGTCATCAACATTATATAATATTTTGTTATGCCTTGGTTTGGGGAAAGATACTATTGTCAAAAAAAGGGTAACTCTTTTTATATATATATATATATATATATATATATATATATATATATATATATATATATAATTTTATAGATGAGATTAAAACTTTTAGTTAAGCTCTATTAACAAGAATTGTATTTTTATAAAATGATCTATTATCTATAATCTGGAGTGGTCTCTTGGGATTAGAGTGACTTAGGTTGCTGGAGTTGTGCGAACTAAGTAGTAGAAGTTTGTTGGATGGCTGGGTCACTTCCAAATGAATTAGGATTTGAAAGCCTTAACTGCTGAACATTGGCTTTCTCTTACAAGGCGATTTTCTTGCAGAAAAGCTGAAAAGAATTTGAGCTGTTAATGAATATAAATATAAGTTTGTACTGGAATGGACGTATATACAATATAATATGATTTGATAAATATGTTCAATGATCTATAAAATGCTAACGTACAAGATATTTCTTGGTTGCTATAGAGAAGTAAAATATAGTCCAGAGGAACACCAAGTTCAGCACACCAACTCAAGAAAAGCTCCGGGTACCCCAAATCATCTCGAGATGAGAGCTGATTCCCTATTTTTGACTCAAGAGGAATGCAACTTTCCACAAGCGCCTGAACAGGAGGCCTCTCTTAGGTATAGGTATGTGAGAGGGACCCTGAGTTTGCTGCCTCAAGTGGAATGAACACCGAGATGCCGTGACTCGAAATATGGCAGGATTTCCCTCCAGTGACTTGAATGCAGGCTAGTCTTTCATCTCCCAAGATGAAGGGATGTGTGAATCCCCTGTGGAGACTTTAGAGAAAGCCCTAGTTCCACGCCTCATCTCGACAGGAGGCCTCACATCCCCTTGAAAATTCGAAAGAAACTTGGAGTTCAATGCGTCAAAAGGACAACAAGCCTGACTCCTCTTAAAAATTGATACGAATTCGACAATCACTGAGGGAACTGAAAGGGACCCTGGGTCTCAAGTCTCAGCTAAAGAGGCATCCCTATTGCCCTGCCAAGAATCGATGAGAATCTTGAGGTGTCCCTCGCAACTAGACATGAGTCCTGACTTCGCTGAACAAACTCGAGTTTTGAAGGGCCATCCAAGTCCTAACTCGAAAATATACCCCAGGTTCCCGCCGCAACTCGAGAAAAACGGCGAGACTTCCCCCTCGCCGCCAGATGAGGTCCGAATCCCGTGCATTAGGTGCAGAGCAATTCCTTGTTCCACATCAAACACGAAAGGACCCTGGACTTCCTGGATGGAACTCCAGAGAGTCCTCAAGAACACTGTCACCAGTTTAGAGGGACCCTGACGTCACCGCAGCAACATGAAAGAGCTCTGTGTTCTCCAATTCAACTCGAGATGAGTCCAGATTCTCCTGCATTGTCTGCAGAGCTATCCCACGTTCCCCATCAAACAAGACAAGTGGCTTGACTTCCTTTGGGAAGCTCCAGAGATTCCCCGAGAACACCATCTCAAGTATAGAAGGACATCAAGTTTAGCACACCAAATCGAGAAAAGTTCAATGTACACAAATCATCTGGAGAGAAGAGCAGATTCCCTGGCTTTGACAAAAGAGGAAAGCCAGCTTTTCATAAGCACGTCAAGAGGAGACTTCTCTCAGCTATCAGTATGTATGAGGGACCCAGAGTTTGCTGCCTCACGTGGAATGGACACTGAGATGCCCTGACTCGAAATATGGCCGGATTTCCCTGCAGTGACTTGAATGCAGGCTCGTCTTTCATCTCACAAGATGAAGAGATGCCTGAATCCCCTGTGGAGACCCTAGATAGAGCCCTGGTTCCCCGCCTCATCTGGACAAGAAGCGTCAAATCCCTTTGACAACTCGAGAGAACGCGGATTTCAATGCTTCAAAAGAACAAGTTGCCTGACTCCTCTTGAAAATTGATAGAAATCCCAATATCCGCATGGCACCTGGAGAGAAAAAAATGGGACTCCCTCCTCACTTCAAGAGGCGTGCCTATTGCCATGCCAAGCCTCGAGGAGAATTCCGATGTGTTCCTCGCAACTACACAGGAGTGCTGACGTTGCTGAACGAACACGAGTTTTGAAGGGCCATCCACATCCTGACTCAGGAATATACACCAGTATCCCGCAACAACTCAAGAAAAACCATGAGACTTCCCCCTCGCCAACGGATGAGTCTCCATTTCCCTGCAATGGATGCGGAGCCAATCCGTGTTCCACACCAAACACCAAAGGAGCCTGGACTTCCTGGATGGAATACCAGAGAATCCCGAAGAACACTGTCACAAGTCCATAGGAGCCCAGAGGTCACTGCAGCAACACGAAAGAGATCCGTGTACCCGAAATCAACTCAAGATGAGGCCCGATTGCCCTGAATTGGCTCCAGAGCCATCCCACATTCCCCATCAAAGACGTTAACAGGTTTAAATTCCATCAGGCAAGTGCAGAGATTCCCCGAAATGAACAACCAAAGTCTAGAAGAACACCAACTTCAGCACCACAACTCGAGAAAAGCTCCGTGAACCCCAAATTATCTCAAGATGAAAGCGGATTCCCTGCCATCGTCTCAAGAGGAATGAGGACATTTCACAAGCACCTAAGATGAGGCATCTCTGAGCAACAGGTATGTGAGGGGCAATCTGAGTTTGCTGCCTCAAGAAGAACGGACACCGAGGTGCCCTGACTCGAAATAAGGCCGGATTTCCCTGCAGTGACTTGAATGCAGGCTCGTCTTTCATGTCACAAGATGAAGGGATGTCTGAATACCCTGTGGAGACCCTAGAGAAAGCCCTAGTTCACCGCCTCATCTCGATGGGATGCCTCACATCCCTTTGACAATGCGAAAGGAACCCCGAGTTCAATGAGTTCAATGTTTCACAAGGAGACGATGCCTGAGTCTGCTTGAAAATTGACAGGAATTCCAATATCCCTGTGGCAACTGGAAATAGAACCTGGGTCTCAAGCTTCACCTCGAGAGGCATCCCTAATGCCCTGCCAAGCGTCGACGAGAATACCGAGGTGTCCCAAGCAACTAGACAGGAGTCCTGACGTCGCTGAACAAACCCGAGGTTTGAAGGGCCATCCCCATCTTAACTCGAGAATATTCCCAAGGTTCCTGCTGCAACACGAGAAAAACCATGAAACTTCCCCGCGCTGTGAGAAGAGGCTCGATTCCCATTCATAGATTGTAGAGTAATTTCGTGTTTCTCGTCAAAAAGAAAGGAGCCGTGACTTCCTTGATTGAACTCCAGAGAGTCCGCAAGAACACTGACACAAGTATAGAGGGACCGAGAAGTCACAACAGCAGCATGAAAGCATTCCCTGTACCCTCAAATCAACTTGAGATGAGGCCTGAATCCCCTGCATTAGATCCAGAGCCATTCCGCCGCCGTCAACGTCAAACACAACAAGTGGCTTGTCTTTCCTTAATCAACTCCGGAGATAACCCGGGAACACCGTCCCAACTCTAGAGAAAACCAAGTTCAGCACAGCAACTCGAGAAAAGCTCCGTGTAGCACAAATCATCACGAGAGTAGAGATGAGTCCATGGGTTCGACTCACATGAAGGCCAACTTTCTACAGCACCTCAAGATGAGGAGTTTCTCAGCTATAGGAATGTAAGAGAGACCATGAGTTTGCTGCCCCAAGTGGAATGGACACCGAGATGCCCTGACTCGAAATAAGGCCGGATATCCCTGCAGTGATTTGAATGCAGGATCGTCTTTCATTTCACAAGGTGAAGGGATGTCTGAATCCCCTGTAGAGACTTTAGAAAAAGCACTAGTTCCCCGCCTCGTCTCGACCGGAGGCCTCACATCCCTTTGAAAATTCGAAAGGAACTTGGAGTTCAATGCTTCCAAAGGAGACGATGCCTGAATCCTATTGAGAATTGATAGGAATCCCAATATCCCTGTGACACCTGGAAAGGGAAACTGGGTCCCACGTCTCAACTAACGAGGGGTCCCTATTGCCCTGCCAAGCCTCGAGGAGAATCCCGATGTGTCCCTGGCAACTAGACATGAGTCCTGACATCGCTGAATAAACACGAGTTTTGAAGGGCCATCCACGCCCTAACTCGAGAGTATATACCCCAGGTTCCCGCCGCAACTTGAGAAAAACCATGAGACTTCCCCCTCCTGCCAGATGAGGCCCGATTCCCCTGCATTGCATGCAGAGCAATTCCGTGTTCCCCATCAAACATGAAAGGAGTCTGGACTTCCTGGTTGGAACTTCAGAGAGTCCCAAGAACACTGTCAAAAGTCTAGAGGGATCCTGATGTCACCGCAGTAACACGAAAGTTCTCCGTGTTCCGCAAAGCAACTCGAGATGAGGCCAGATTCCCCTGCATGTTCTCCAGAGCCATCCTGAATTCCCCATCGAACACGAGAAGTGGCTTGACTTCCTTTAAACAACAAAAGAGAATCCTCGAGAACACAGTCCAAAGTCCAGAGGAACACCAGGATCAGCAGAGCAACTCTTTAAGAAAAACTGCTTAGTCCCCTTATCCTTTCTTGAGATATGGATTGTCTTCTGACCTTGTGACTAACATTACTCCCTGTTCCCTTGGTAACCGTTGCAGTTTGTTTGTTTTGCCGAACTCTATCATTCCCGAAAGAAGTTTCTTGTAGTGCAGCCTGTATATACTCATAGCATAATCATTAAAGCACCTTTGCTCCATTAGAGCTTAGGTCCACGGGTCTTTTTTTTTTTTTTTCTCTCTCTCTCTTTTTTTCTCTCTCTCTATATATATTTTCTGGCTAACTCTGTGGAGCGTGGAGACCTGTCGTGTTTACTTTTCTGCCAGGGCTTCTAAGACCCCCTCGAGAGGGCGCCTGGTACCTTACTGAGTGGTGCAAGCCCTGTGTCAAGGACAATATTGGTCCTCTGTGTAAACCAAGGGATATCAGCCTCCTTCTCTCTTTTACTTTCTGATCGCCAACTCCGAACCACAATCTTCCGGTCCATTAAAGGACCCCAGCAAATGTGGCCAAAGAACAGGGACACTGGTATACGTGGTATATCGAGTTGAGTGACTCATGGACCTATTGAGGTCTGTAAATACTAAGGCATGTGTTAAAAGGCTGGCCAGCCCCATTATTTTTCTACTTTACTTCACCACTTCTTTACATTTCAGGGACTTCTGGTCTCACGCCAATGAATAGAGGCTTGCCTTCAAACAGTTTGAACATAATCCTTAGTTTCCTGATAAATGCAGTTTTGACTTATAAATTTGGGTCTGGGTCAAAGAAAATGTTAAATGAGCAGCCAAAGAAGGAAAAACTATTCCAATTGATCTCTAGCCCCTATGCGCTCTTATTAAATTTGTAATTCTGACATTTCGAGGTATATTCTAGCCCTTCCAAAATTCAGAGACAAAACACTATTATATATACATATTAATTAAATGATTAAACTTTACAAAAGACTCAATTAAAACATTACAAAATATCTCGACATTTTCTTGCTAGCCCTGCCCTGGCTGCTCCAAATGCTTCTCCTCTGCCAACAGTTGCAACTCCAAAAGTCTTTTGTTGGAACCTAATGAAAAGTTACATTAATTTTTAAGCTAGACTAAAAGCTGCTATTTCCCATACTGTAATGGAGAAGAAAAAAAAACAGCTAGAGAAATTACTTGCTTATGAGAATGCATATCAGAAATGTCAAAGAGCTATAGCTGCAGTTTGTCAGACTAGGATTATTATTGATTATTTAAAGGCTTGTCACAATCTAGGATCAAAAACTGAAAAGATGCAAATACTAGCTGAAACAATGCTACAACCTTTTAAAAAGAAAAATGAAGGATGCTTTACATGTGGAGATAAAAACCGTTTAAATAGGGACTGCCCTAAGAAGGCTAATAAAGAGCCTCCAAAAATTTGCCCTTGCTGCCACAGAGGAAAGCACTGGGCCAAAGACAGTAAATTTAAATTTGATATTGAAGGAAAACCTATTCCAAGAAACTGCAAAGAGTGGAACTCCCAGGTCCCCTACAACAAAAAAGAGGGGCAAATTCTATCTTTTCCCTCAAACCCTCAATGTCCAGCAGTGCTGCCATTAATATACCAGCCCTAAATGATTTTTTCCTTTACCCTTAAGCAGTCCATTCTAGAGTACCTACTGAAGTTTTTGCACCCCTGCCCCCACAAACCTTCAGGCTTTTACAGGGCTGATCTAATTTGGCTTCTAAAGGAATTACTGTTCGGCATGGAATAATTGATTCAAATTACAAAGGAGAAATTCAAATTATGATGTCAGCTCAGATTCTATGACAATTCAAAAGGGGGGACAAAATTCCTCAATTACTTCTTTTGCCTTACACTTCTATTAAATTCTCTACTAATGTACGGAGAGGCAGATTTGGTAATACTGATCAAAAACAATCCTTATGGACATCATTGTTATTTAAATATGTCCCACCAAATATAAATATCAAAATTAATGCTAAAAGATTTTCTGGACCCTCAGCATTGGGTCGAATATTATCATTTCCAAACTATTTTGGCCCAAATCCTGACCTATACAAAAGTTCTCTGGCCAAATTGCAGGAATTTCTCAAGCCAAAGTACAATAAATTTATCAAAATATACAAATCTTCACATATGATAGACCAAAATGCCAACCTACAACATTAAGACCTTATGTGCTTCATGCAACCCTTAATCTAATAGGAAGGGACTTACTGATGCAATGGCAAACTCAGATATAAATTCCACATTTTTCCTAGGGGCCATTGCTCATTTGACAAACAAAACAGTTATTAAAATAACTGAGAAAATTTATGAGCCTATTTAGACAAAGCAAAGTCCCCTTATGAAAGAAAAATTACAAGCTACTAAAGAACTTATAAACACACAATATATAATAGAAACATATTGAAGAATCTTGCTCTTTTTGAAAACTCTCCTATTTTTGTTATACAAAGGAAATATAACAAATGGTGTCACGTAACAGAGTTTAAAAAAGTTAATTTTTTTTTGAAACATGGTGCTGCATTGTAACCAGAGATCCCATTACTATTCCTCAAAATTGGCACATTATTATTACTGATTCACAAGATTGATTTTTTAATATGCCTTTACACCCTTTAGACCGGGAGAGACTAACTTTCTCTCTCCCTTATCCTAATCATATCGGGCCTCATAAAAGATTTCAGTAGACTATGTTACCTCAAGGCATGCTTAAAAGTCCTGCTACTGCTGCTGCTAAGTCACTTCAGTCGTGTCCTACTCTATGCGACCCTATAGATATTAGCCCACCAGGCTCCCCTAACCCTGAGATACTCCAGACAAGAGTACTGAAATAGGGTTCCATTGCCGTCTCCATAATTGTCCTAGGATTTGTCAAAATTTTGTAGCCAAGGCTTTACGTCCTATGTGACAAAAAACTCCCTCATGCATATATCATTAATATTATAATAAAGCTACAAAAAAGGAGAAAGGATATTTTTGAAACTTAATGGCTATGATATTCTTTAGACTCCAGTGAAAACTGATGAAAATAAAATCTTTATTGAAATTGCAAAATCGGTACTTGATGCACGTGTAGTAAGGAAACGTTTAACTTATTAAAATATTTTTTTTTTTTTCGGAACTCCACTACTGCCTGTGAAACAAAAATAGGCCTAAAAAAACCTTAAGTTAACTTTTATCATTTCCTTGGGATACACAGCCCACTCTATCTTGGACTCCAGCAATGAGCAAATTGGTGGAGCTCAAAATAAATAAATAAAACAAAAATGTATTTTAAATTTCATAAGGGGAACTGTGTCTATGTATCTAAAATTACTATTGTTTCAATGTATGTTTTTTATTTTAGATAGTGTGGAGTTAATGGTCTCTATTTGGATTCAGCTTTACATGAACTGAAGGGTTTTTCAATGTTGGGGGTATAATGTTTATTTAATTGTGAATGTGATTTCAATATAATTATTTGTTAACCTAGTAGGGACATGTCTTGAGTCATCAACATTATATAATATTTTGTTATGCCTTGGTTTGGGGAAAGATACTATTGTCAAAAAAAGGGTAACTCTTTATATATATATATATATATATATATATATATATATATATATATATATATATAATGTATAGATGAGATTAAAACTTTTAGTTAAGCTCTATTAACAAGAATTGTATTTTTTTATAAAATGATCTATATCTATAATCTGGAGTGGTCTCTTGGGATTAGAGTGACTTAGGTTGCTGGAGTTGTGCGAACTAAGTAGTAGAAGTTTGTTGGATGGCTGGGTCACTTCCAAATGAATTAGGATTTGAAAGCCTTAACTGCTGAACATTGGCTTTCTCTTACAAGGCGATTTTCTTGCAGAAAAGCTGAAAAGAATTTGAGCTGTTAATGAATATAAAATATATATTTTTGTACTGGAATGGACAATATAATATGATTTGATAAATATGTTCAATGATCTATAAAATGCTAACGTACAAGATATTTCTTGGTTGCTATAGAGAAGTAAAATATAGTCCAGAGGAACACCAAGTTCAGCACACCAACTCAAGAAAAGCTCCGGTACCCCAAATCATCTCGAGATGAGAGCTGATTCCCTATTTTTGACTCAAGAGGAATGCAACTTTCCACAAGCGCCTGAACAGGAGGCCTCTCTTAGGTATAGGTATGTGAGAGGGACCCTGAGTTTGCTGCCTCAAGTGGAATGAACACCGAGATGCCGTGACTCGAAATATGGCAGGATTTCCCTCCAGTGACTTGAATGCAGGCTAGTCTTTCATCTCCCAAGATGAAGGGATGTGTGAATCCCCTGTGGAGACTTTAGAGAAAGCCCTAGTTCCACGCCTCATCTCGACAGGAGGCCTCACATCCCCTTGAAAATTCGAAAGAAACTTGGAGTTCAATGTGTCAAAAGGACAACAAGCCTGACTCCTCTTAAAAATTGATACGAATTCGACAATCACTGAGGGAACTGAAAGGGACCCTGGGTCTCAAGTCTCAGCTAAAGAGGCATCCCTATTGCCCTGCCAAGAATCGATGAGAATCTTGAGGTGTCCCTCGCAACTAGACATGAGTCCTGACTTCGCTGAACAAACTCGAGTTTTGAAGGGCCATCCAAGTCCTAACTCGAAAATATACCCCAGGTTCCCGCCGCAACTCGAGAAAAACGGCGAGACTTCCCCCTCGCCGCCAGATGAGGTCCGAATCCCGTGCATTAGGTGCAGAGCAATTCCTTGTTCCACATCAAACACGAAAGGACCCTGGACTTCCTGGATGGAACTCCAGAGAGTCCTCAAGAACACTGTCACCAGTTTAGAGGGACCCTGACGTCACCGCAGCAACATGAAAGAGCTCTGTGTTCTCCAATTCAACTCGAGATGAGTCCAGATTCTCCTGCATTGCGCAGAGCTATCCCACGTTCCCCATCAAACAAAGACAAGTGGCTTGACTTCCTTTGGGAAGCTCCAGAGATTTCCCGAGAACACCATCTCAAGTATAGAAGGACATCAAGTTTAGCACACCAAATCGAGAAAAGTTCAATGTACACAAAATCATCTGGAGAGAAGAGCAGATTCCCTGGCTTTGACAAAAGAGGAAAGCCAGCTTTTCATAAGCACGTCAAGAGGAGACTTCTCTCAGCTATCAGTATGTATGAGGGACCCAGAGTTTGCTGCCTCACGTGGAATGGACACTGAGATGCCCTGACTCGAAATATGGCCGGATTTCCCTGCAGTGACTTGAATGCAGGCTCGTCTTTCATCTCACAAGATGAAGAGATGCCTGAATCCCCTGTGGAGACCCTAGATAGAGCCCTGGTTCCCCGCCTCATCTGGACAAGAAGCGTCAAATCCCTTTGACAACTCGAGAGAACGCGGATTTCAATGCTTCAAAAGAACAAGTTGCCTGACTCCTCTTGAAAATTGATAGAAATCCCAATATCCGCATGGCACCTGGAGAGGAAAAATGGGACTCCCTCCTCACTTCAAGAGGCGTGCCTATTGCCATGCCAAGCCTCGAGGAGAATTCCGATGTGTTCCTCGCAACTACACAGGAGTGCTGACGTTGCTGAACGAACACGAGTTTTGAAGGGCCATCCACATCCTGACTCAGGAATATACACCAGTATCCCGCAACAACTCAAGAAAAACCATGAGACTTCCCCCTCGCCAACGGATGAGTCTCCATTTCCCTGCAATGGATGCGGAGCCAATCCGTGTTCCACACCAAACACCAAAGGAGCCTGGACTTCCTGGATGGAATACCAGAGAATCCCGAAGAACACTGTCACAAGTCCATAGGAGCCCAGAGGTCACTGCAGCAACACGAAAGAGATCCGTGTACCCGAAATCAACTCAAGATGAGGCCCGATTGCCCTGCATTGGCTCCAGAGCCATCCCACATTCCCCATCAAAGACGTTAACAGGTTTAAATTCCATCAGGCAACTGCAGAGATTCCCCGAAAATGAACAACCAAAGTCTAGAAGAACACCAACTTCAGCACCACAACTCGAGAAAAGCTCCGTGAACCCCAAATTATCTCAAGATGAAAGCGGATTCCCTGCCATCGTCTCAAGAGGAATGAGGACATTTCACAAGCACCTAAGATGAGGCATCTCTCAGCAGTAGGTATGTGAGGGGCAATCTGAGTTTGCTGCCTCAAGAAGAACGGACACCGAGGTGCCCTGACTCGAAATAAGGCCGGATTTCCCTGCAGTGACTTGAATGCAGGCTCGTCTTTCATGTCACAAGATGAAGGGATGTCTGAATACCCTGTGGAGACCCTAGAGAAAGCCCTAGTTCGCCGCCTCATCTCGATGGGATGCCTCACATCCCTTTGACAATGCGAAAGGAACCCCGAGTTCAATGAGTTCAATGTTTCACAAGGAGACGATGCCTGAGTCTGCTTGAAAATTGACAGGAATTCCAATATCCCTGTGGCAACTGGAAATAGAACCTGGGTCTCAAGCTTCACCTCGAGAGGCATCCCTAATGCCCTGCCAAGCGTCGACGAGAATACCGAGGTGTCCCAAGCAACTAGACAGGAGTCCTGACGTCGCTGAACAAACCCGAGGTTTGAAGGGCCATCCCCATCTTAACTCGAGAATATTCCCAAGGTTCCTGCTGCAACACGAGAAAAACCATGAAACTTCCCACGCTGTGAGAAAAGGCTCGATTCCCATTCATAGATTGTAGAGTAATTTCGTGTTTCTCGTCAAAAAGAAAGGAGCCGTGACTTCCTTGATGGAACTCCAGAGAGTCCGCAAGAACACTGACACAAGTATAGAGGGACCGAGAAGTCACAACAGCAGCATGAAAGCATTCCCTGTACCCTCAAATCAACTTGAGATGAGGCCTGAATCCCCTGCATTAGATCCAGAGCCATTCCGCCGTCAACGTCAAACACACACAACAAGTGGCTTGTCTTTCCTTAATCAACTCCGGAGATAACCCGGGAACACCGTCCCAACTCTAGAGGAAACCAAGTTCAGCACAGCAACTCGAGAAAAGCTCCGTGTAGCACAAATCATCACGAGAGTAGAGATGAGTCCATGGGTTCGACTCACATGAAGGCCAACTTTCTACAGCACCTCAAGATGAGGAGTTTCTCAGCTATAGGAATGTAAGAGAGACCATGAGTTTGCTGCCCCAAGTGGAATGGACACCGAGATGCCCTGACTCGAAATAAGGCCGGATATCCCTGCAGTGATTTGAATGCAGGATCGTCTTTCATTTCACAAGGTGAAGGGATGTCTGAATCCCCTGTAGAGACTTTAGAAAAAGCACTAGTCCCCGCCTCATCTCGACCGGAGGCCTCACATCCCTTTGAAAATTCGAAAGGAACTTGGAGTTCAATGCTTCCAAAGGAGACGATGCCTGAATCCTATTGAGAATTGATAGGAATCCCAAATATCCCTGTGACACCTGGAAAGGGAAACTGGGTCCCACGTCTCAACTAACGAGGGGTCCCTATTGCCCTGCCAAGCCTCGAGGAGAATCCCGATGTGTCCCTGGCAACTAGACATGAGTCCTGACATCGCTGAATAAACACGAGTTTTGAAGGGCCATCCACGCCCTAACTCGAGAGTATACCCCAGTTCCCCCGCCGCAACTTGAGAAAAACCATGAGACTTCCCCCTCCCTGCCAGATGAGGCCCGATTTCCCTGCATTGCATGCAGAGCAATTCCGTGTTCCCCATCAAACATGAAAGGAGTCTGGACTTCCTGGTTGGAACTTCAGAGAGTCCCAAGAACACTGTCAAAAGTCTAGAGGGATCCTGATGTCACCGCAATAACACGAAAGTTCTCCGTGTTCCGCAAAGCAACTCGAGATGAGGCCAGATTCCCCTGCATGTTCTCCAGAGCCATCCTGAATTCCCCATCAAACACGAGAAGTGGCTTGACTTCCTTTAAACAACAACAACAAAGAATCCTCGAGAACACAGTCCAAAGTCCAGAGGAACACCAGGATCAGCAGAGCAACTCTTTAAGACAAAACTGCTTAGTCCCCTTATCCTTTCTTGAGATATGGATTGTCTTCTGACCTTGTGACTAACATTACTCCCTGTTCCCTTGGTAACCGTTGCAGTTTGTTTGTTTTGCCGAACTCTATCATTCCCGAAAGAAGTTTCTTGTAGTGCAGCCTGTATATACTCATAGCATAATCATTAAAGCACCTTTGCTCCATTAGAGCTTAGGTCCACGGGTTTTTTTTTTTTTGTCTCTCTCTCTTTTTTTATCTCTCTCTATATATATTTTCTGGCTAACTCTGTGGAGCGTGGAGACCTGTCGTGTTTACTTTTCTGCCAGGGCTTCAAAGACCCCCTCGAGAGGGCGCCTGGTACCTTACTGAGTGGTGCAAGCCCTGTGTCAAGGACAATATTGGTCCTCTGTGTAAACCAAGGGATATCAGCCTCCTTCTCTCTTTTACTTTCTGATCGCCAACTCCGAACCACAATGTTCCGGTCCATTAAAGGACCCCAGCAAATGTGGCCAAAGAACAGGGACACTGGTATACGTGGTATATCGAGTTGAGTGACTCATGGACCTATTGAGGTCTGTAAATACTAAGGCATGGTTAAAAGGCTGGCCAGCCCCATTATTTTTTCTACTTTACTTCACCACTTCTTTACATTTCAGGGACTTCTGGTCTCACGCCAATGAATAGAGGCTTGCCTTCAAACAGTATTTGAACATAATCCTTAGTTTCCTGATAAATGCAGTTTTGACTTATAAATTTGGGTCTGGGTCAAAGAAAATGTTAAATGAGCAGCCAAAGAAGGAAAAACTATTCCAATTGATCTCTAGCCCCTATGCGCTCTTATTAAATTTGTAATTCTGACATTTCGAGGTATATTCTAGCCCTTCCAAAATTCAGCAACAGACAAAACACTTATTATATACATATAAATTAAATGATTAAACTTTACAAAAGACTCAATTAAAACATTACAAAATATCTCGACATTTTCTTGCTAGCCCTGCCCTGGCTGCTCCAAATGCTTCTCCTCTGCCAACAGTTGCAACTCCAAAAGTCTTTTGTTGGAACCTAATGAAAAGTTACATTAATTTTTAAGCTAGACTAAAAGCTGCTATTTCCCATACTGTAATGAGAGAAGAAATAAAAAAAAAAAAAACAGCTAGAGAAATTACTTGCTTATGAGAATGCATATCAGAAATGTCAAAGAGCTATAGCTGCAGTTTGTCAGACTAGGATTATTATTGATTATTTAAAGGCTTGTCACAATCTAGGATCAAAAACTGAAAAGATGCAAATACTAGCTGAAACAATGCTACAATCTTTTAAAAAGAAAAATGAAGGATGCTTTACATGTGGAGATAAAAACCGTTTAAATAGGGACTGCCCTAAGAAGGCTAATAAATAGCCTCCAAAAATTTGCCCTTGATGCCACAGAGGAAAGCACTGGGCCAAAGACAGTAAATTTAAATTTGATATTGAAGGAAAACCTATTCCAAGAAACTGCAAAGAGTGGAACTCCCAGGTCCCCTACAACAAAAAAGAGGGGCAAATTCTATCTTTTCCCTCAAACCCTCAATGTCCAGCAGTGCTGCCATTAATATACCAGCCCTAAATGATTTTTTCTTTACCCTTAAGCAGTCCATTCTAGAGTACCTACTGGAGTTTTTGGACCCCCCTGCCCCCACAAACCTTCAGGCTTTTACAGGGCTGATCTAATTTGGCTTCTAAAGGAATTACTGTTCGGCATGGAATAATTGATTCAAATTACAAAGGAGAAATTCAAATTATGATGTCAGCTCAGATTCTATGACAATTCAAAAGGGGGGACAAAATTCCTCAATTACTTCTTTTGCCTTACACTTCTATTAAATTCTCTACTAATGTACGGAGAGGCAGATTTGGTAATACTGATCAAAAAAAACAATCCTTATGGACATCATTGTTATTTAAATATGTCCCACCAAATATAAATATCAAAATTAATGTAAAAGATTTTCTGGACCCTCAGCATTGGGTCGAATATTATCATTTCCAAACTATTTTGGCCCAAATCCTGACCTATACAAAAGTTCTCTGGCCAAATTGCAGAATTTCTCAAGACAAAGTACAATAAATTTATCAAAATATACAAATCTTCACATAGGATAGACCAAAATGCCAACCTACAACATTAAGACCTTATGTGCTTCATGCACACCCTTAATCTAATAGGAAGGGACTTACTTATGCAATGGCAAACTCAGATATAAATTCCACATTTTTCCTAGGGGCCATTGCTCATTTGACAAACAAAACAGTTATTAAAATAACTGAGAAAATTTATGAGCCTATTTAGACAAAGCAAAGGCCCCTTACGAAAGAAAAATTACAAGCTACTATAGAACTTATAAACACACAATTATAATAGAAACATATTGAAGAATCTTGCTTTTTGAAACTCTCCTTTTTTGTTATACAAAGGAAATATAACAAATGGTGTCACTTAACAGAGTTTAAAAAAGTTAATTTTTTTTGAAACATGGTGCTGCATTGTAACCAGAGATCCCATTACTATTCCTCAAAATTGGCACATTATTATTACTGATTCACAAGATTGATTTTTTAATATGCCTTTACACCCTTTAGACCGGGAGAGACTAACTTTCTCTCTCCCTTATCCTAATCATATCGGGCCTCATAAAAGATTTCAGTAGACTATGTTACCTCAAGGCATGCTTAAAAGTCCTGCTACTGCTGCTGCTAAGTCACTTCAGACGTGTCCTACTCTATGTGACCCTATAGATATCAGCCCACCAGGCTCCCCTAACCCTGAGATACTCCAGACAAGAGTACTGAAATAGGGTTCCATTGCCGTCTCCATAATTGTGCTAGGATTTGTCAAAATTTTGTAGCCAAGGCTTTACGTCCTATGTGACAAAAACTCCCTCATGCATATATCATTAATATTATAATAAAGCTACAAAAACGAGAAAGGATATTTTTGAAACTTAATGGCTATGATATTCTTTAGACTCCAGTGAAAACTGATGAAAATAAAATCTTTATTGAAATTGCAAAATCGGTACTTGATGCACGTGTAGTAAAGGAAACTTTAACTTGTTAAAATTTTTTTTTTTTTCGGAACTCCAGTTCTGCCTGTGAAACAAAAATAGGCCTAAGAAAAACCTTAAGTTAACTTTTATCATTTCCTTGGGATACACAGCCCACTCTATCTAGGACTCCAGCAATGAGCAAATTGGTGGAGCTCAAAATAAATAAATAAAACAAAAAGGTATTTTAAATTTCATAAGGGGAACTGTGTCTATCTATCTAAAATTACTATTGTTTCAATGTATGTTATTTTAGATAGTGTGGAGTTAATGGTCTCTATTTGGATTCAGCTTTACATGAACTGAAGGGTTTTCAATGTTGGGTATAATGTTTTTTAATGTGAATGTGATTTCAATATAATTATTTGTTAACCTAGTAGGGACATGTCTTGAGTCGTCAACATTATATAATATTTTGTTATGCCTTGGTTTGGGGAAAGATACTATTGTCAAAAAAAGGGTACTCTTATATATATATATATATATATATATATATATATATATATATATATATAATTTATAGATGAGATTAAAACTTTTAGTTAAGCTCTATTAACAAGAATTGTATTTTTTATAAAATGATCTATTCTGTAATATCTGGAGTGGTCTCTTGGATTAGAGTGACTTAGGTGCTGGAGTTGTGCGGAACTAAGTAGTAGAAGTTTGTTGGATTGCTGGGTCACTTCCAAATGAATTAGGATTTGAAAGCCTTAACTGCTGAACATTGGCTTTCTCTTACAAGGCGATTTTCTTGCAGAAAAGCTGAAAAGAATTTGAGCTGTTAATGAATATAAATATATGTTTTTGTACTGGAATGGACGTATATACAATATAATATGATTTGATAAATATATGTTCAATGATCTATAAAATGCTAACGTACAAGATATTTCTTGGTTGCTATAGAGAAGTAAAATATAGTCCAGAGGAACACCAAGTTCAGCACACCAACTCAAGAAAAGCTCCGGTACCCCAAATCATCTCGAGATGAGAGCTGATTCCCTATTTTTGACTCAAGAGGAATGCAACTTTCCACAAGCGCCTGAACAGGAGGCCTCTCTTAGGTATAGGTATGTGAGAGGGACCCTGAGTTTGCTGCCTCAAGTGGAATGAACACCGAGATGCCGTGACTCGAAATATGGCAGGATTTCCCTCCAGTGACTTGAATGCAGGCTTGTCTTTCATCTCTCAAGATGAAGGGATGTGTGAATCCCCTGTGGAGACTTTAGAGAAAGCCCTAGTTCCACGCCTCATCTCGACAGGAAGCCTCACATCCCTTGAAAATTCGAAAGAAACTTGGAGTTCAATGTGTCAAAAGGACAACAAGCCTGACTCCTCTTAAAAATTGATAGGAATTCGAATTCGACAATCACTGAGGGAACTGAAAGGGACCCTGGGTCTCAAGTCTCAGCTAAAGAGGCATCCCTATTGCCTGCCAAGAATCGATGAGAATCTTGAGGTGTCCCTCGCAACTAGACATGAGTCCTGACTTTGCTGAACAAACTCGAGTTTTGAAGGGCCATCCAAGTCCTAACTCGAAAATATACCCCAGGTTCCCGCCGCAACTCGAGAAAAACGGGGAGACTTCCCCCTCGCGCCAGATGAGGTCCGAATCCCGTGCATTAGGTGCAGAGCAATTCCTTGTTCACCACATCAAACACGAAAGGACCCTGGACTTCCTGGATGGAACTCCAGAGAGTCCTCAAGAACACTGTCGCCAGTTTAGAGGGACCCTGACGTCACCGCAGCAACATGAAAGAGCTCTGTGTTCTCCAATTCAACTCGAGATGAGTCCAGATTCTCCTTCATTGTCTGCAGAGCTATCCCACGTTCCCCATCAAACAAGACAAGTGGCTTGACTTCCTTTGGGAAGCTCCAGAGATTCCCCGAGAACACCATCTCAAGTATAGAAGGACATCAAGTTTAGCACACCAAATCGAGAAAAGTTCAATGTACACAAATCATCTCGAGAGAAGAGCAGATTCCCTGGCTTTGACAAAAGAGGAAAGCCAGCTTTTCATAAGCACGTCAAGAGGAGACTTCTCTCAGCTATAAGTATGTACGAGGGACCCAGTATTTTTGCTGCCTCACGTGGAATGGACACTGAGATGCCCTGACTCGAAATATGGCCGGATTTACCTGCAGTGACTTGAATGCAGGCTCGTCTTTCATCTCACAAGATGAAGAGATGCCTGATCCCCTGTGGAGACCCTAGATAGAGCCCTGGTTCCCCGCCTCATCTGGACAAGAAGCGTCAAATCCCTTTGACAACTCGAGAGAACGCGGATTTCAATGCTTCAAAAGAACAAGTTGCCTGACTCCTCTTGAAAATTGATAGAAATCCCAATATCCGCATGGCACCTGGAGAGGAAAAAATGGGACTCCCTCCTCACTTCAAGAGGCGTGCCTATTGCCATGCCAAGCCTCGAGGAGAATTCCGATGTGTTCCTCGCAACTACACAGGAGTGCTGACGTTGCTGAACGAACACGAGTTTTGAAGGGCCATCCACATCCTGACTCAGGAATATACACCAGTATCCCGCAACAACTCAAGAAAAACCATGAGACTTCCCCCTCGCCAACGGATGAGTCTCCATTTCCCTGCAATGGATGCGGAGCCAATCCGTGTTCCACATCAAACACCAAAGGAGCCTGGACTTCCTGGATGGAATACCAGAGAATCCCGAAGAACACTGTCACAAGTCCATAGGAGCCCAGAGGTCACTGCAGCAACACATGAAAGAGATCCGTGTACCCGAAATCAACTCAAGATGAGGCCCGATTGCCCTGCATTGGCTCCAGAGCCATCCCACATTCCCCATCAAAGACGTTAACAGGTTTAAATTCCATCAGCAACTGCAGAGATTCCCCGAAAAAACAACCAAAGTCTAGAAGAACACCAACTTCAGCACCACAACTCGAGAAAAGCTCCGTGAACCCCAAATTATCTCAAGATGAAAGCGGATTCCCTGCCATCGTCTCAAGAGGAATGAGGACATTCCACAAGCACCTAAGATGAGGCATCTCTCAGCAGTAGGTATGTGAGGGGCAATCTGAGTTTGCTGCCTCAAGAAGAACGGACACCGAGGTGCCCTGACTCGAAATAAGGCCGGATTTCCCTGCAGTGACTTGAATGCAGGCTCGTCTTTCATGTCACAAGATGAAGGGATGTCTGAATACCCTGTGGAGACCCTAGAGAAAGCCCTAGTTCGCCGCCTCATCTCGATGGGATGCCTCACATCCCTTTGACAATGCGAAAGGAACCCCGAGTTCAATGAGTTCAATGTTTCACAAGGAGACGCTGCCTGAGTCTGCTTGAAAATTGACAGGAATTCCAATATCCCTGTGGCAACTGGAAATAGAACCTGGGTCTCAAGCTTCACCTCGAGAGGCATCCCTCATGCCCTGCCAAGCGTCGACGAGAATACCGAGGTGTCCCAAGCAACTAGACAGGAGTCCTGACGTCGCTGAACAAACCCGAGGTTTGAAGGGCCATCCCCATCTTAACTCGAGAATATTCCCAAGGTTCCTGCTGCAACACGAGAAAAACCATGAAACTTCCCCCGCTGTGTGAGAAAAGGCTCGATTCCCATTCATAGATTGTAGAGTAATTTCGTGTTTCTCGTCAAAAAGAAAGGAGCCGTGACTTCCTTGATGGAACTCCAGAGAGTCCGCAAGAACACTGACACAAGTATAGAGGGACCCCAGAAGTCACAACAGCAGCATGAAAGCATTCCCTGTACCCTCAAATCAACTTGAGATGAGGCCTGAATCCCCTGCATTAGATCCAGAGCCATTCCGCCGTCAACGTCAAACACAACAAGTGGCTTGTCTTTCCTTAATCAACTCCGGAGATAACCCGGGAACACCGTCCCAACTCTAGAGGAAACCAAGTTCAGCACAGCAACTCGAGAAAAGCTCCTGTAGCACAAATCATCACGAGAGTAGAGATGAGTCCATGGGTTCGACTCACATGAAGGCCAACTTTCTACAGCACCTCAAGAGGAGTTTCTCAGCTATAGGAATGTAAGAGAGACCATGAGTTTGCTGCCCCAAGTGGAATGGACACCGAGATGCCCTGACTCAAAATAAGGCCGGATATCCCTGCAGTGATTTGAATGCAGGATCGTCTTTCATTTCACAAGGTGAAGGGATGTCTGAATCCCCTGTAGAGACTTTAGAAAAAGCACTAGTTCCCCGCCTCATCTCGACCGGAGGCCTCACATCCCTTTGAAAATTCGAAAGGAACTTGGAGTTCAATGCTTCCAAAGGAGACGATGCCTGAATCCTATTGAGAATTGATAGGAATCCCAATATCCCTGTGACACCTGGAAAGGGAAACTGGTCCCACGTCTCAACTAACGAGGGGTCCCTATTGCCCTGCCAAGCCTCGAGGAGAATCCCGATGTGTCCCTGGCAACTAGACATGAGTCCTGACATCGCTGAATAAACACGAGTTTTGAAGGGCCATCCACGCCCTAACTCGAGAGTATACCCCAGGTTCCCGCCGCAACTTGAGAAAAACCATGAGACTTCCCCCTCCTGCCAGAGATGATGCCCGATTTCCCCTGCATTGCATGCAGAGCAATTCCGTGTTCCCCATCAAACATGAAAGGAGTCTGGACTTCCTGGTTGGAACTTCAGAGAGTCCCAAGAACACTGTCAAAAGTCTAGAGGGATCCTGATGTCACCGCAATAACACGAAAGTTCTCCGTGTTCCGCAAAGCAACTCGAGATGAGGCCAGATTCCCCTGCATGTTCTCCAGAGCCATCCTGAATTCCCCATCGAACACGAGAAGTGGCTTGACTTCCTTTAAACAACAACAGAGAATCCTCGAGTACACAGTCCAAAGTCCAGAGGAACACCAGGATCAGCAGAGCAACTCTTTAAGAAAAAACTGCTTAGTCCCCTTATCCTTTCTTGGGATATGGATTGTCTTCTGACCTTGTGACTAACATTACTCCCTGTTCCCTTGGTAACCGTTGCAGTTTGTTTGTTTTGCCGAACTCTATCATTCCCGAAAGAAGTTTCTTGTAGTGCAGCCTGTATATACTCATAGCATAATCATTAAAGCACCTTTGCTCCATTAGAGCTTAGGTCCACGGGTTTTTTTTTTGTCTCTCTCTCTCTTTTTATCTCTCTCTATATATATTTTCTGGCTAACTCTGTGGAGCGTAGAGACCTGTCGTGTTTACTTTTCTGCCAGGGCTTCTAAGACCCCCTCGAGAGGGCGCCTGGTACCTTACTGAGTGGTGCAAGCCCTGTGTCAAGGACAATATTGGTCCTCTGTGTAAACCAAGGGATATCAGCCTCCTTCTCTCTTTTACTTTCTGATCGCCAACTCCGAACCACAATGTTCCGGTCCATTAAAGGACCCCAGCAAATGTGGCCAAAGAACAGGGACACTGGTATACGTGGTATATCGAGTTGAGTGACTCATGGACCTATTGAGGTCTGTAAATACTAAGGCATGGGTTAAAAGGCTGGCCAGCCCCATTATTTTTCTACTTTACTTCACCACTTCTTTACATTTCAGGGACTTCTGGTCTCACGCCAATGAATAGAGGCTTGCCTTCAAACAGTATTTGAACATAATCCTTAGTTTCCTGATAAATGCAGTTTTGACTTATAAATTTGGATCTGGGTCAAAGAAAATGTTAAATGAGCAGCCAAAGAAGGAAAAACTATTCCAATTGATCTCTAGCCCCTATGCGCTCTTATTAAATTTGTAATTCTGACATTTCGAGGTATATTCTAGCCCTTCCAAAATTCAGCAACAGACAAAACACTTATTATATACATATAATTAAATGATTAAACTTTACAAAAGACTCAATTAAAACATTTAAAAATATCTCGACATTTTCTTGCTAGCCCTGCCCTGGCTGCTCCAAATGCTTCTCCTCTGCCAACAGTTGCAACTCCAAAAGTCTTTTGTTGGAACCTAATGAAAAGTTACATTAATTTTTAAGCTAGACTAAAAGCTGCTATTTCCCATACTGTAATGAGAGAAGAAATAAAAAAACAGCTAGAGAAATTACTTGCTTATGAGAATGCATATCAGAAATGTCAAAGAGCTATAGCTGCAGTTTGTCAGACTAGGATTATTATTGATTATTTAAAGGCTTGTCACAATCTAGGATCAAAAACTGAAAAGATGCAAATACTAGCTGAAACAATGCTACAATCTTTTAAAAAGAAAAATGAAGGATGCTTTACATGTGGAGATAAAAACCGTTTAAATAGGGACTGCCCTAAGAAGGCTAATAAATAGCCTCCAAAAATTTGCCCTTGATGCCACAGAGGAAAGCACTGGGCCAAAGACAGTAAATTTAAATTTGATATTGAAGGAAAAAAACCTATTCCAAGAAACTGCAAAGAGTGGAACTCCCAGTCCCCTACAACAAAAAAGAGGGGCAAATTCTATCTTTTCCCTCAAACCCTCAATGTCCAGCAGTGCTGCCATTAATATACCAGCCCTAAATGATTTTTTCTTTACCCTTAAGCAGTCCATTCTAGCGTACCTACTGAGTTTTTGGACCCCTGCCCCCACAAACCTTCAGGCTTTTACAGGTCTGATCTAATTTGGCTTCTAAAGGAATTACTGTTCGGCATGGAATAATTGATTCAAATTACAAAGGAGAAATTCAAATTATGATGTCAGCTCAGATTCTATGACAATTCAAAAGGGGGGACAAAATTCCTCAATTACTTCTTTTGCCTTACACTTCTATTAAATTCTCTACTAATGTACGGAGAGGCAGATTTGGTAATACTGATCCAAAACAATCCTTATGGACATCATTGTTATTTAAATATGTCCCACCAAATATAAATATATCAAAATTAAATGGTAAAAGATTTTCTGGACCCTCAGCATTGGGTCGAATATTATCATTTCCAAACTATTTTGGCCCAAATCCTGACCTATACAAAAGTTCTCTGGCCAAATTGCAAGAATTTCTCAAGACAAAGTACAATAAATTTATCAAAATATACAAATCTTCACATAGGATAGACCAAAATGCCAACCTACAACATTAAGACCTTATGTGCTTCATGCAACCCTTAATCTAATAGGAAGGGACTTACTTATGCAATGGCAAACTCAGATATAAATTCCACATTTTTCCTAGGGGCCATTGCTCATTTGACAAACAAAACAGTTATTAAAATAACTGAGAAAATTTATGAGCCTATTTAGACAAAGCAATGGCCCCTTACGAAAGAAAAATTACAAGCTACTATAGAACTTATAAACACACAATTATAATAGAAACATATTGAAGAATCTTGCTATTTTTGAAATTCTCCTTTTTTGTTATACAAAGGAAATATAACAAATGGTGTCACTTAACAGAGTTTAAAAAAGTTAAGTCTTTTTTTAAACATGGTGCTGCATTGTAACCAGAGATCCCATTACTATTCCTCAAAATTGGCACATTATTATTACTGATTCACAAGATTGATTTTTTAATATGCCTTTACACCCTTTAGACCGGGAGAGACTAACTTTCTCTCTCCCTTATCCTAATCATATCGGGCCTCATAAAAGATTTCAGTAGACTATGTTACCTCAAGGCATGCTTAAAAGTCCTGCTACTGCTGCTGCTAAGTCACTTCAGACGTGTCCTACTCTATGTGACCCTATAGATATCAGCCCACCAGGCTCCCCTAACCCTGAGATACTCCAGACAAGAGTACTGAAATAGGGTTCCATTGCCATCTCCATAATTGTGCTAGGATTTGTCCAAATTTTGTAGCCAAGGCTTTACGTCCTATGTGACAAAAACTCCCTCATGCATATATCATTAATATTATAATAAAGCTACAAAAACGAGAAAGGATATTTTTGAAAACTAATGGCTATGATATTCTTTAGACTCCAGTGAAAACTGATGAAAATAAAATCTTTATTGAAATTGCAAAATCGGTACTTGATGCACGTGTAGTAAAGGAACGTTTAACTTGTTAAAAAATTTTTTTTTTTTCGGAACTCCAGTTCTGCCTGTGAAACAAAAATAGGCCTAAGAAAAACCTTAAGTTAACTTTTATCATTTCCTTGGGATACACAGCCCACTCTATCTAGGACTCCAGCAATGAGCAAATTGGTGGAGCTCAAAATAAATAAATAAAACAAAAAAGGTATTTAAATTTCATAGGGGAACTGTGTCTATCTATCTAAAATTACTATTGTTTCAATGTATTTTATTTTAGATAGTGTGGAGTTAATGGGCTCTATTTGGATTCAGCTTTACATGAACTGAAGGGTTTTCAATGTTGGGTATAAAATTTATTTAATAGTGAATGTGATTTCAATATAATTATTTGTTAACCTAGTAGGGACATGTCTTGAGTCATCAACATTATATAATATTTTGTTATGCCTTGGTTTGGGGAAAGATACTATTGTCAAAAAAGGGTAACTTTTATATATATATATATATATATATATATATATATATATTTATAGATGAGATTAAAACTTTTAGTTAAGCTCTATTAACAAGAATTGTATTTTTTATAAAATGATCTATTCTGTTATATCTGGAGTGGTCTCTTGGGATTAGAGTGACTTAGGTTGCTGGAGTTGTGCGGAACTAAGTAGTAGAAGTTTGTTGGATTGCTGGGTCACTTCCAAATGAATTAGGATTTGAAAGCCTTAACTGCTGAACATTGGCTTTCTCTTACAAGGCGATTTTCTTGCAGAAAAGCTGAAAAGAATTTGAGCTGTTAATGAATATAAATATATGTTTGTACTGGAATGGACGTATATACAATATAATATGATTTGATAAATATGTTCAATGATCTATAAAATGCTAACGTACAAGATATTTCTTGGTTGCTATAGAGAAGTAAAAATATAGTCCAGAGGAACACCAAGTTCAGCACACCAACTCAAGAAAAGCTCCGGTACCCCAAATCATCTCGAGATGAGAGCTGATTCCCTATTTTTGACTCAAGAGGAATGCAACTTTCCACAAGCGCCTGAACAGGAGGCCTCTCTTAGGTATAGGTATGTGAGAGGGACCCTGAGTTTGCTGCCTCAAGTGGAATGAACACCGAGATGCCGTGACTCGAAATATGGCAGGATTTCCCTCCAGTGACTTGAATGCAGGCTTGTCTTTCATCTCCCAAGATGAAGGGATGTGTGAATCCCCTGTGGAGACTTTAGAGAAAGCCCTAGTTCCACGCCTCATCTCGACAGGAGGCCTCACATCCCCTTGAAAATTCGAAAGAAACTTGGAGTTCAATGCGTCAAAAGGACAACAAGCCTGACTCCTCTTAAAAATTGATAGGAATTCGACAATCACTGAGGGAACTGAAAGGGACCCTGGGTCTCAAGTCTCAGCTAAAGAGGCATCCCTATTGCCTTGCCAAGAATCGATGAGAATCTTGAGGTGTCCCTCGCAACTAGACATGAGTCCTGACTTTGCTGAACAAACTCGAGTTTTGAAGGGCCATCCAAGTCCTAACTCGAAAATATACCCCAGGTTCCCGCCGCAACTCGAGAAAAACGGGGAGACTTCCCCCTCGCCGCCAGATGAGGTCCGAATCCCGTGCATTAGGTGCAGAGCAATTCCTTGTTCCACATCAAACACGAAAGGACCCTGGACTTCCTGGATGGAACTCCAGAGAGTCCTCAAGAACACTGTCACCAGTTTAGAGGGACCCTGACGTCACCGCAGCAACATGAAAGAGCTCTGTGTTCTCCAATTCAACTCGAGATGAGTCCAGATTCTCCTACATTGTCTGCAGAGCTATCCCACGTTCCCCATCAAAGAAGACAAGTGGCTTGACTTCCTTTGGGAAGCTCCAGAGATTCCCCGAGAACACCATCTCAAGTATAGAAGGACATCAAGTTTAGCACACCAAATCGAGAAAAGTTCAATGTACACAAATCATCTCGAGAGAAGAGCAGATTCCCTGGCTTTGACAAAAGAGGAAAGCCAGCTTTTCATAAGCACGTCAAGAGGAGACTTCTCTCAGCTATAAGTATGTACGAGGGACCCGTAGTTTGCTGCCTCACGTGGAATGGACACTGAGATGCCCTGACTCGAAATATGGCCGGATTTACCTGCAGTGACTTGAATGCAGGCTCGTCTTTCATCTCACAAGATGAGATGCCTGAATCCCCTGTGGAGACCCTAGATAGAGCCCTGGTTCCCCGCCTCATCTGGACAAGAAGCGTCAAATCCCTTTGACAACTCGAGAGAACGCGGATTTCAATGCTTCAAAAGAACAAGTTGCCTGACTCCTCTTGAAAATTGATAGAAATCCCAATATCTGCATGGCACCTGGAGAGAAAAAATGGGACTCACTCCTCACTTCAAGAGGCGTGCCTATTGCCATGCCAAGCCTCGAGGAGAATTCCGATGTGTTCCTCGCAACTACACAGGAGTGCTGACGTTGCTGAACGAACACGACTTTTGAAGGGCCATCCACATCCTGACTCAGGAATATACACCAGTATCCCGCAACAACGAAAGAAAAACCATGAGACTTCCCCCTCGCCAACGGATGAGTCTCCATTTCCCTGCAATGGATGCGGAGCCAATCCGTGTTCCACATCAAACACCAAAGGAGCCTGGACTTCCTGGATGGAATACCAGAGAATCCCGAAGAACACTGTCACAAGTCCATAGGAGCCCAGAGGTCACTGCAGCAACACGAAAGAGATCCGTGTACCCGAAATCAACTCAAGATGAGGCCCGATTGCCCTGCATTGGCTCCAGAGCCATCCCACATTCCCCATCAAAGACGATAACAGGTTTAAATTCCATCAGGCAACTGCAGAGATTCCCCGAAAAAAACAACCAAAGTCTAGAAGAACACCAACTTCAGCACCACAACTCGAGAAAAGCTCCGTGAACCCCAAATTATCTCAAGATGAAAGCGAATTCCCTGCCATCGTCTCAAGAGGAATGAGGACATTCCACAAGCACCTAAGATGAGGCATCTCTCAGCAGTAGGTATGTGAGGGGCAATCTGAGTTTGCTGCCTCAAAAAGAACGGACACCGAGGTGCCCTGACTCGAAATAAGGCCGGATTTCCCTGCAGTGACTTGAATGCAGGCTCGTCTTTCATGTCACAAGATGAAGGGATGTCTGAATACCCTGTGGAGACCCTAGAGAAAGCCCTAGTTCGCCGCCTCATCTCGATGGGATGCCTCACATCCCTTTGACAATGCGAAAGGAACCCCGAGTTCAATGAGTTCAATGTTTCACAAGGAGACGCTGCCTGAGTCTGCTTGAAAATTGACAGGAATTCCAATATCCCTGTGGCAACTGGAAATAGAACCTGAGTCTCAAGCTTCACCTCGAGAGGCATCCCTCATGCCCTGCCAAGCGTCGACGAGAATACCGAGGTGTCCCAAGCAACTAGACAGGAGTCCTGACGTCGCTGAACAAACCCGAGGTTTGAAGGGCCATCCCCATCTTAACTCGAGAATATTCCCAAGGTTCCTGCTGCAACACGAGAAAAACCATGAAACTTCCCCATGCTGTGAGAAGAGGCTCGATTCCCATTCATAGATTGTAGAGTAATTTCGTGTTTCTCGTCAAAAAGAAAGGAGCCGTGACTTCCTTGATGGAACTCCAGAGAGTCCGCAAGAACACTGACACAAGTATAGAGGGACCCAGAAGTCACAACAGCAGCATGAAAGCATTCCGTGTACCCTCAAATCAACTTGAGATGAGGCCTGAATCCCCTGCATTAGATCCAGAGCCATTCCGCCGTCAACGTCAAACACAACAAGTGGCTTGTCTTTCCTTAATCAACTCCGGAGATAACCCGGGAACACCGTCCCAACTCTAGAGGAAACCCAAGTTCAGCACAGCAACTCGAGAAAAGCTTCCTGTAGCACAAATCATCACGAGAGTAGAGATGAGTCCATGGGTTCGACTCACATGAAGGCCAACTTTCTACAGCACCTCAAGACGAGGAGTTTCTCAGCTATAGGAATGTAAGAGAGACCATGAGTTTGCTGCCCCAAGTGGAATGGACACCGAGATGCCCTGACTCGAAATAAGGCCGGATATCCCTGCAGTGATTTGAATGCAGGATCGTCTTTCATTTCACAAGGTGAAGGCATGTCTGAATCCCCTGTAGAGACTTTAGAAAAAGCACTAGTTCCCCGCCTCATCTCGACCGGAGGCCTCACATCCCTTTGAAAATTCGAAAGGAACTTGGAGTTCAATGCTTCCAAAGGAGACGATGCCTGAATCCTATTGAGAATTGATAGGAATCCCAATATCCCTGTGACACCTGGAAAGGGAAACTGGGTCCCACGTCTCAACTAACGAGGGGTCCCTATTGCCCTGCCAAGCCTCGAGAGAATCCCGATGTGTCCCTGGCAACTAGACATGAGTCCTGACATCGCTGAATAAACACGAGTTTTGAAGGGCCATCCACGCCCTAACTCGAGAGTATACCCCAGGTTCCCGCCGCAACTTGAAAAAACCATGAGACTTCCCCCTCGCTGCCAGATGATGCCCGATTTCCCTGCATTGCATGCAGAGCAATTCCGTGTTCCCCATCAAACATGAAAGGAGTCTGGACTTCCTGGTTGGAACTTCAGAGAGTCCCAAGAACACGGTCAAAAGTCTAGAGGGATCCTGATGTCACCGCAGTAACACGAAAGTTCTCCGTGTTCTGCAAAGCAACTCGAGATGAGGCCAGATTCCCCTGCATGTTCTCCAGAGCCATCCTGAATTCCCCATCGAACACGAGAAGTGGCTTGACTTCCTTTAAACAACAACAGAGAATCCTCGAGTACACAGTCCAAAGTCCAGAGGAACACCAGGATCAGCAAGAGCAACTCTTTAAGACAAAACTGCTTAGTCCCCTTATCCTTTCTTGAGATATGGATTGTCTTCTGACCTTGTGACTAACATTACTCCCTGTTCCCTTGGTAACCGTTGCAGTTTGTTTGTTTTGCCGAACTCTATCATTCCGAAAGAAGTTTCTTGTAGTGCAGCCTGTATATACTCATAGCATAATCATTAAAGCACCTTTGCTCCATTAGAGCTTAGGTCCACGGGTCTTTTTTTTTTTGTCTCTCTCTCTTTTTTCTCTCTCTCTCTATATATTTTTCTGGCTAACTCTGTGGAGCGTAGAGACCTGTCGTGTTTACTTTTCTGCCAGGGCTTCTAAGACCCCTCGAGAGGGCGCCTGGTACCTTACTGAGTGGTGCAAGCCCTGTGTCAAGGACAATATTGGTCCTCTGTGTAAACCAAGGGATATCAGCCTCCTTCTCTCTTTTACTTTCTGATCGCCAACTCCGAACCACATGTTCCGGTCCATTAAAGGACCCCAGCAAATGTGGCCAAAGAACAGGGACACTGGTATACGTGGTATATCGAGTTGAGTGACTCATGGACCTATTGAGGTCTGTAAATACTAAGGCATGGGTTAAAAGGCTGGCCAGCCCCATTATTTTTCTACTTTACTTCACCACTTCTTTACATTTCAGGGACTTCTGGTCTCACGCCAATGAATAGAGGCTTGCCTTCAAACAGTAGTTGAACATAATCCTTAGTTTCCTGATAAATGCAGTTTTGACTTATAAATTTGGATCTGGGTCAAAGAAAATGTTAAATGAGCAGCCAAAGAAGGAAAAACTATTCCAATTGATCTCTAGCCCCTATGCGCTCTTATTAAATTTGTAATTCTGCCATTTCGAGGTATATTCTAGCCCTTCCAAAATTCAGCAACAGACAAAACACTTATTATATACATATAAATTAAATGATTAAACTTTACAAAAGACTCAATTAAAACATTACAAAATATCTCGACATTTTCTTGCTAGCCTTGCCCTGGCTGCTCCAAATGCTTCTCCTCTAACAACAGTTGAAACTCCAAAAGTCTCTTTGTTGGAACCTAATGAAAAGTTACATTAATTTTTAAGCTAGACTAAAAGCTGCTATTTCCCATACTGTAATGAGAGAAGAAATTAAAAAAACAGCTAGAGAAATTACTTGCTTATGAGAATGCATATCAGAAATGTCAAAGAGCTATAGCTGCAGTTTGTCAGACTAGGATTATTATTGATTATTTAAAGGCTTGTCACAATCTAGGATCAAAAACTGAAAAGATGCAAATACTAGCTGAAACAATGCTACAAACTTTTAAAAAGAAAAATGAAGGATGCTTTACATGTGGAGATAAAAACCGTTTAAATAGGGACTGCCCTAAGAAGGCTAATAAATAGCCTCCAAAAATTTGCCCTTGCTGCCACAGAGGAAAGCACTGGGCCAAAGACAGTAAATTTAAATTTGATATTGAAGGAAAACCTATTCCAAGAAACTGCAAAGAGTGGAACTCCCAGTCCCCTACAACAAAAAAAGAGGGGCAAATTCTATCTTTTCCCTCAAACCCTCAATGTCCAGCAGTGCTGCCATTAATATACCAGCCCTAAATGATTTTTTCCTTTACCCTTAAGCAGTCCATTCTAGAGTACCTACTGAGTTTTTGGACCCCTGCCCCCACAAACCTTCAGGCTTTTACAGGGCTGATCTAATTTGGCTTCTAAAGGAATTCCTGTTTCGGCATGGAATAATTGATTCAAATTACAAAGGAGAAATTCAAATTATGATGTCAGCTCAGATTCTATGACAATTCAAAAGGGGGGACAAAATTCCTCAATTACTTCTTTTGCCTTACACTTCTATTAAATTCTCTACTAATGTACGGAGAGGCAGATTTGGTAATACTGATCAAAACAATCCTTATGGACATCATTGTTATTTAAATATGTCCCACCAAATATAAATATCAAAATTAATGGTAAAAGATTTTCTGGACCCTCAGCATTGTGTCGAATATTATCATTTCCAAACTATTTTGGCCCAAATCCTGACCTATACAAAAGTTCTCTGGCCAAATTGCAAGAATTTCTCAAGCCAAAGTACAAGAAATTTATCAAAATATACAAATCTTCACATAGGATAGACAAAATGCCAACCTACAACATTAAGACCTTATGTGCTTCATGCAACCCTTAATCTAATAGGAAGGGACTTACTTATGCAATGGCAAACTCAGATATAAATTCCACATTTTTCCTAGGGGCCATGCTCATTTGACAAACAAAACAGTTATTAAAATAACTGAGAAAATTTATGAGCCTATTTAGACAAAGCAATGGCCCCTTATGAAAGAAAAATTACAAGCTACTAAAGAACTTATAAACACACAATTAAAATGGAAACATATTGAAGAATCTTGCTCTTTTTTGATCTCCCCTATTTTTTATACAAAGGAAATATAACAAATGGTGTCACTTAACAGATTTTAAAAAAGTTATTTTTTTTTGAAACATGGTGCTGCATTGTAACCAGAGATCCCATTACTATTCCTCAAAATTGGCACATTATTATTACTGATTCACAAGATTGATTTTTTAATATGCCTTTACATCCTTTAGACCGGGAGAGACTAACTTTCTCTCTCCCTTATCCTAATCATATCGGGCCTCATAAAAGATTTCAGTAGACTATGTTACCTCAAAGCATGCTTAAAAGTCCTGCTACTGCTGCTGCTAAGTCACTTCAGTCGTGTCCTACTCTATGCGACCCTATAGATATCAGCCCACCAGGCTCCCCTAACCCTGAGATACTCCAGACAAGAGTACTGAAATAGGGTTCCATTGCCATCTCCATAATTGTCCTAGGATTTGTCAAAATTTTGTAGCCAAGATTTTTACGTCCTATGTGACAAAAACTCCCTCATGCTTATATATCATTAATATTATAATAAAGCTACAAAAAAGAGAAAGGATATTTTTGACATTGAATGGCTATGATATTTCTTTAGACTCCAGTGAAAACTGATGAAAATAAAATCTTTATTGAAATTGCAAAATCGGTACTTGATGCACGTGTAGTAAAGGAAAGTTTAACTGGTTAAAATATTTTTTTTTTTCGGAACTCCAGTTCTGCCTGTGAAACAAAAATAGGCCTAAGAAAAAACCTTAAGTTAACTTTTATCATTTCCTTGGGATACACAGCCCACTCTATCTAGGACTCCAGCAATGAGCAAATTGGTGGAGCTCAAAATAAATAAATAAAACAAAAGGTATTTTAAATTTCATAAAGGGAACTGTGTCTATGTATCTAAAATTACTATTGTTTCAATGTATGTTTTTTTTTTTAGATAGTGTGGAGTTAATGGGCTCTATTTGGATTCAGCTTTACATGAACTGAAGGGTTTTCAATGTTGGGTATAATATTTTATTTAATTGTGAATGTGATTTCAATATAATTATTTGTTAATTATTAGGGACATGTCTTGAGTCATCAACATTATATAATACTTTTGTTATGCCTTGGTTTGGGGAAAGATACGATTGTAAAAAAAAAAGGTAATTCTTTATATATATATATATATATATAAATTTATAGATGAGATAAAATTTTTTAGTTAAGCTCTATTAACAAGAATTGTATTTTTGATAAAAATATTTTTCTCTATAATCTGGAGTGGTCTCTTGTGATTAGAGTGACTTAGGTTGCTGGAGTTGTGCTGAACTAAGTAGTAGAAGTTTGTTGAAAGGCTGGGTCATTTCCAAATGAATTAGGATTTGAAAGCCTTAACTGCTGAACATTGGCTTTCTCTTACAAGGCGATTTTCTTGCAGAAAAGCTGAAAAGAATTTTGAGCTGTTAATGAATATAAATATATATTTGTACTGGAATGGACGTATATACAATATAATATGATTTGATAAATATGTTCAATGATCTATAAAATGCTAACATACAAGATATTTCTTGGTTGCTATAGAAAAGTAAAATATAGTCCAGAGGAACACCAAGTTCAGCACACCAACTCAAGAAAAGTTAACGGTACCCAAAATCATCTCGAGATGAGAGCTGATTCCCTATTTTTGACTCAAGAGGAATGCAACTTTTCACAAGAACCTGAACAGGAGGCCTCTCTTAGCTATATGTATGTGAGAGGGACCCTAAGTTTGCTGCCTCAAGTGGAATGAACACCGAGATGCCGTGACTCGAAATATGGCAGGATTTCCCTCCAGTGACTTGAATGCAGGCTAGTCTTTCATCTCCTAAGATGAAGGGATGTGTGAATCCCCTGCAGAGACTTTAGAGAAAGCACTAATTCCCCGCCTCATCTCGACAGGAGGCCGCACATCCCCTTGAAAATTCGAGTGAACTTGGAGTTCAATGCGTCAAAAGGACAGCAAGCCTGACTCCTCTTAAAAATTGATAGGAATTCGACAAACACTGTGGGAACTGAAAGGGACCCTGGGTCTCAAGTCTCAGCTAAAGAGGCATCCCTATTGCCCTGCCAAGAATCGATGAGAATCTCGAGGTGTCCCTCGCAACTAGACATGAGTCCTGACTTCGCTGAACAAACACGAGTTTTGAAGGGCCATCCAAGTCCTAACTCGAGAATATACCCCAGGTTCCCACCGCAACACGAGAAAAGCTGCGAGACTTCCTCCTCGCCACCAGATGAGGTCCAATCCCCTGCATTGGGTGCAGAGCAATTCCTAGCTCCACATCAAACACGAAAGGACCCTGGACTTCCTGGATGAAACTCCAGAGAGTCCTCAAGATCACTGTCACAAGTTTAGAGGCAACCTGACATCACCGCAGCAACATGAAAGAGCTCCATGTTCTCCAATACAACTCGAGATGAGTCCAGATTCTCCTAAATTGTCTGCAGAGCCATCCCGCATTCCGCATCAAACAAGACAAGTGGCTTGAATTTCTTTGGGCAGCTGCAGAGATTCCCCGAGAACACCATTTCAAGTATAGAAGGACATCAAGTTTAGCACATCAAATCGAGACAAGTTCCATGTACCACAAATCATCTCGAGAGGAGAGCAGATTCTCTGGCTTTGACAAAGAGCAAGGACAGCTTTTCATAAGCACCTCAAGAGGAGACTTCTCTGAGCTATAAGTATGTAAGAGGGACCCAGAGTTTGCTGCCCCACGTGGAACGGCCACCGAGATGCCCTGACACGAAATATGGCAGGATTTGCCTGCAGTGACTTGAATGCAGGCTCGTCTTTCATCTCACAAGAAGAAGTTATGTATGAATCCCCTGTGGAGACCCTAGGGAATGACCTGGTTCCCCGTCTCATCTGGACAAGAGGCCTCACATCCCTGTGACAACTCGAGTGGAAGGCGGAATTCAATGCTTCAAAAGAAGATGATGCCTGACTCATTTTGAAAATTGATAGGAGTCCCAATATCACTGTGGCACCTGGAAAGGAAGACTGGGATTCACTCCTCACCTCAAGAGGAAAGCTTATTGCCATGTCAAGCCTCGAGGAGAATGCTGATGTGCTCCTCGCAACTAGACAGGAGTGTTGATGTCGCTGAATGAACACGAGTTTTGATGGGCCATCCCCATCCTGACTCAGGAATACATACCAGTTCACCGCCACAACTCAAGAAAAACCTTGAGACTTCCCCCTCGCCAACAGATGAGGCTTCATTCCACTGCAATGCATGCAGAGCAAATCCGTGTTCCACATCAAACAGCAAAGGAGCCTGGACTTCCTGGGTGGAACACCAGAGAATCTCGAGGAACACTGCCACAAGTCTATAGGGGCCCTGAGGTCACCGCAGCAACACAGAAAGAGATCCGTGTACCCGAAAATAATTCAAGATGAGGCCCGATTGCCCTGCATTGGCTCCAGAGCCATCCCACATTCCCCATCAAACACGACAAGGGGCTTAACTTCCTTTAGGCAACTCCAAAGATTCCTCGAAAACAACAACCAAAGTCTAGAAGAACACCAAGATCACCACAGCAACTCGAGAAAAGCTCCGTGTACCCCAAATCATCTCAAGATGAGAGCGGATTCCCAGGCATCGTCTCAAGTGGAATGAAGACATTCCACAAGAACATGAAGATGAGGCATCTCTCAGGAGTAGGTATGTGAGGGGGATTCTGAGTTTTCTGCCTCAAGAAGAATGGACACCGAGGTGCCCTGACTCGAAATAAGGCCAGATTTCCCTGCAGTGACTAGAATGCATGCTCGTCTTTCATCTCACAAGCTGAATTGATGTCTGAATAACCTGTGGAGACCCTAGAGAAAGCCCGAGTGCGCCACCTCATCTCGACGGGTTGCCTTACATCCCTTTGTCAATGCGAAAGTAACTTCGAGTTCAATGAGTTCAATGTTTCAAAAGGAGACAATGCCTGAGTCCCCTTGAAATTTGACAGGAATTTCAGTATCACTCTGGCAACTGGAAAGGGAACTTGGGTCTCATGCCTCACATAGAGAGGCTTCCTTAATTTCCTGCCAAGAGTCGAGGTGAATAACGAGGTGTCTCAAGCAACTAGACAGGAGACCTGATGCTGCTGAGCAAACCCGAGTTTTGAAGGGCCATCCCCATCTTAACTCGAGAATATTCCCAATGTTCCTGCTCCAACTCGAGAAAAACCATGAAACTTCCCTGCGCTGTGAGAAGAGGCACAATTCCGATTCAAATATTGTAGAATAATTTCATATTTCTCGTTAAAAAGAAAGGAGCTTTGACTTCCTTCATGGAACTCCAGAGAGTACCCAAGAATACTTACACAAGTATAGAAGGACCCAGAAGTCACAACAGCAGCATGAAAGCATTCTGTGTACCCTCAAATCATCTCAAGATGAGGCCTGAATCCCCTGCATTAGATCTAGAGCAATCCCACTGTCAACGTCAAACACAGCAAGTGGCTTGCCTTTCCTTAATCAACTCCAGAGATAACTCGGAAACACCGTCCCAACTCTAGAGGAACTCCAAGTTCAGCACAGCAACTCGAGAAAAGCACCGTGTACCACAAGTCATCTCGAGAGTAGAGATGATTCCATGGGTTCAACTCACATGAAGGCCAAGTTTCTACAGTACTTCAAGTCGAGGTGTTTCTCAGCTATAGGAATGTTAGAGAGAACCTGAGTTTGCTGCCCCAAGTGGAATGGACAACGAGATGCCGTGACTTGAAATATGGCCGGATTTCCCTCCAGTGACTTGAATGCAGGCTAGTTTTTCATCTCCCAAGATGAAGGGATGTGTGAATCCCCTGTGGAGACTTTAGAGAAAGCCATAGTTCCCAGCCTCATCTTGACAGGAGGCCTCACATCCCCTTGAAATTTCGAGACAACTTGGAGTTCAATGCGTCAAAAGGATAGCAGCCTGACACCTCTTAAAATTAATAGGAATCCGACAATCACTGTGGGAACTGAAAGGGACCCTGGTTCTCAAGTCTCACCTAATGAGGCATCCCTATTGCCCTGCCAAGCCTCGATGAGAATCTCGAGGTGTCCCTCCCAACTAGACATGAGTCCTGATTTCACTAAAGAAACTCACGTTTTGAAGGGCCATCCAAGTCCTAATTCGAGAATATACTTCAGGTTATCACTGCAACTGGAGAAAAACGGGGAGACTTCCCCGTCGCCGCCAGATGAGGTCCCATTCCCCTGCATTGGGTGCAGAGCAATGTCTTGTTCGACATCAAACAAGAAAGGAGCCTAGACTTTCTGGATGAAACTCCAGACAGTCCTCAAGAACACTATCAAATGTTTAGAGGCACCCTGACATCACCGCAGCAACTTGAAAGAGCTCCATGTTCCCCAATTCAACTCGAGATGAGTCCAGATTCTCCTGCATTGTCTGCAGAGCCATTCCACGTTCTGCATCAAACAAGACAAGTGGCTTGACTATCTTTGTGCAAATGCATTTATTCCCCGAGATCACCATTTCAAGTATAGAAGAACATCAAGTTTAGCACATCAAATCGAGAAAAGTTCCATGTACCCCAAAACATCACAAGAGGAGAACAGATTCCCTGGCTTTGACTAAAGAACAAAGCCAGCTTTTCATAAGCGCCTCAATAGGAGACTTCTCTGAGCTATAAGTATGTAAGAGGGACCCAGAGTTTCCTGCCTCAAGTGGAATGGACACTGTGATGCCCTGACTAGAAATATAGCCGGATTTCCCTACAGTGACTTGAATGTAGGCTCTTCTTTCATCTTACAAGAAGAAGTTATGTATGAATCCCCTGTGGAGATGCTAGAGAATGCCCTGGTTCCCCGCCTCATCTGGTCAAGAGGCCTCGCATCCCTTTCACAACTCGAGAGGAAGGCGGATTTCAATGCTTCAAAAGAAGATGATTCCTGACTCCTCTTGAAAATTGATAGGACTTCCAATATCCCTGTGGCACCTGTAAAGTAACACTGGGACTACCTCCTCATCTCAAGAGCAATGCCTATTTCCATGCCAAGCCTCGAGGAGAATTCTGAAGTGTTCCTCGCAACTAGACAGGAGTGCTGGCGTTGCTGAACGAACACGAGTTTACATGGGCCATCCCCATGCTGACTCAGGAATATATACCAGTTCCCCGCCACAACTCAACAAAAACAATAAGACTTCCCCCTCGTCAACAGAGGAGGCTCCATTCCCCTGCAATGCATGCAGAGAAAATCCATGTTCCACATCAAACAACAAAGGAGCCTGGACTTCCTGGTTGGAACACCAGAGAATACCGAGGAACACTGTCACAAGTCTATAGGGGCCCTGAGGTCACCTCAGCAACACAAAAGATATCCGTGTACACGAAAATAATTCAATATGAGGCCCGATTGCCCTGCATTGCCTCCAGAACCATCACATATTCCCCATCAAACACGACAAGGGCCTTAACTTTTTTACGTAACTCCAAAGATTCTTCGAAAAAAACAACCAAAGTCTAGAAAAACACCAAGATCACCACCGCAACTCGAGAAAAGCTCCGTGTACCCCAAATCATCTCAAGATGAGAGCGGATTCCCGGGCATCCTCTCAAGAGGAATGAACACATTCCACAAGCACCTGAAGATGAGGCATCTCTCAGCAGTAGGTATGTGAGGAGGATTCTGAGTTTGCTGCTTCAAGAAGAACGGACACTGAGGTGCCCTGACTTAAAATAAGGCCGGATTTCCCTGCAGTGATTTGAATGCCTGCTCGTCTTTCAACTCACAAGGTGAATTGATGTCTGAATCACCTGTGGAGACCCTAGAGAAAGCCGGAGTTCGCCACCTCATCTCGACGGGACGCCTCACATCCCTTTGTCAATGCGAAAGTAACATCGAGTTCAATGAGTTCAATGTTTCAAAAGGACACGATGCCTGAGTCCGCTTGAAAATTAACAGGAATTCAAATATCCCTGTGGCAACTGGAAAGGGAACTGGGGTCTCACGCCTCACCTCGAGACGCGTCCTTAATGCCCTGCCAAGCATCCTGGAGAGTACCGAGGTGTTCCAAGCATCCAGACAGGAGTTCTGATGCTGCTGAACAAACTCAAGTTTTGAAGGGCCATCCTCATCTTAACTCGAGAATATTCCCAATGTTCCTGCGACAACTCGAGAAAAACCATGAAACGTCCCCGCGCTGTGAGAAGAGGCTCAATTCTCATTCATAGTTTGTAGAGTAATTTCGTGTTTCTCGTCAGAAAGAAAGGAGCTTTGACTTCCTTCATGGAACTCCAGAGAGTACGCAAGAATACTTACACAAGTATAGAAGGACCCAGAAGTCACAACAGCAGGATGAATGCATTCTGTGTACCCTCAAATCATCTCGAGTTGAGGCCTGAATCCCCTGCATTAGATCCAGAGCAATTCCACTGTCAACGTCAAACACAACAAGTGGTTGGCCTTTCCTGAATCAACTCCAGAGATAACTCGGGAACACAGTTCCAACTCTAGCGGAACACTAAGATCAGCACAGCAACTTGAGAAAAGCACCATGTACCACAAGTCATCTCGAGAGTAGAGATGATTCTATAGGTTCAACTCACACGAAGGCCAAGTTTCTACAGTACTTCAAGTCGAGGAGTTTCTGAGCTATAGGAATGTAAGAGAGACCCTGTGTTTGCTGCCCCAAGTGGATTGGACACCGAGATATCGTGACTCGAAATATGGCCGGATTTCCCTCCAGTGACTTGAATGCAGGCTAATTTATCATTTCCCAAGATGAAGGGATGTGTGAATCTCCTGTGGAGACTACAGAGAAAGCCCTATTTTCCCGCCTCTTCTCGACAGGAGGCCTCACATCCCCTTGAAATTTCGAGAGGAACTTTGAGTAAAATGCGTCAAAAGTACAGCAAGCCTGACACCTCTTAAAATTAATAGGAATCCGACAATCACTGTGGGAACTGAAAGGGACCCTGGATCTCAAGTCTTACTTAATGAGGCATCCCTATTGCCCTGCCAAGCCTCGATGAGAATTTCGAGGTATGCTTCGCAACAAGACATGAGTACTGATTTCACTAAACACACTCACGTTTTGAAGGGCCATCCAAGTCCTAATTTGACAATATACCACAGGTTCCCACCGCAACTCGAGAAAAACAGGGAGCCTTCCCCGTCACCACCAGATGAGGTCCCATGCCCCTGCATTGGGTGCAGAGTAATGCATGGTTCCACATCAAACACGAAAGGACCCTGGACTTCGTGGATGAAATTCCAGAGAGTCCTCAAGAACACTATCAAAGGTTTAGAGGCAGCCTGATGTCACTGCAGCAACGGGAAAGAGCTCCATGTTCCCCAATTCAAATCGAGATGAGTCCAGATTTTCCTGCATTGTCTGCAGATCCATCCCACGTTCCCCTTCAAACAAGACAAGTGGCTTGAGTTTCTTTGGACAAATGCATATATTCCCCGAGAACACCATTTCAAGTATAGAAGAACATCAAGTTTAGCACATCAAATCGAGAAAAGTTCCATGCACCCCAAAACATCTCAAGAGGAGAACAGATTCCCTGTCGTGGACTAAAGAGCAAAGCCAGCTTTTCATAAGCACCACAATAAGAGACTTCTCTGAGCTATAAGAATGTAAGAGGGACCCGGAGTTTGCTGCCTCAAGTGGAATGGACACCGTGATGCCCTGACTCGAAATATAGCCGGAGTTCCCTGCAGTGACTTGAATGCAGGCTCGTCTTTCATCTTACAAGATGAAGGCATGTCTGAATTCCCTGTGGAGATGCTAGAGAATGCCCTGGTTTTCCGCCTCATCTGGACAAGAGGCCTCACATCCCTTTCACAATTCGAGAGGAAGGCGGATTTCAATGCTTCAAAAGAAGACGATGTCTGACTCATCTGGAAAATTGATAGGAATCCCAATATTACTGTGGCACCTTTAAAGGAACACTGGGACTACCTCCTCACCTCAAGAGCAATGCCGATTGCCATGCCAAGCCTCGAGGAGAATTCTGATGTGTTCCTCGCAACTAGACAGGAGTGCTTACATTGCTAAATGAACACGAGTTTAGATGGGCCATCCCCATCCAGACTCGGGAGTATATACCAGTTACCCGCCACAGCTCAACAAAACAATAAGACTTCCCCCTCGTCAACAGATGAGGTTCCATTCCCCTGCAATGCAGGCAGAGCAAATCCGTGTTCCAAATCAAACAACAAAGGAGCCTGGACTTCCTGGGTGGAACACAAGAAAATACCGAGGAACAGTGTCACGAGTCTATAGGGGCCCTGAAGTCACCTCAGCAACACAAAAGATATCTGTGAACATGAAAATAATTCAAGATGAGGCCCGATTGCCCTGCATTGGCTCCAGAACCGTCCCACATTCCCCATCAAACACGACAAGGGGCTTATCTTCCTTTAGGCAACTCGAAAGATTCCTCAAAAACAACAACCAAAGTCTAGAAGAACACCAAAATCACCACCGCAACTCGAGAAAAGCTTCGTGTGCCCCAAATCATCTCAAGATGAGAGCGGATTCCAGGGCATCCTCTCAAGAGCAATGAAGACATTCCACAAGCACCTGAAGATGAGGCATCTCTCAGCAGTAGGTATGTGAGGGGGATTCTGAGTTTCCTACCTCAAGAAGAACGGACACTGAGGTGCCCTGACTCCAAATAAGGCCGGATTTCCCTGCAGTGACTTGAATGCCTGCTCGTCTTTCATCTCACAAGGTGAACTGATGTCTGAATCACCTGTGGAGCCCCTAGAAAAAACCCGAGTTCGCCACCTCATCTTGACGGGATGACTCACATTCCTTTGTCAATGCGAAAGTAACCTCGAGTTCAATGAGTTCAATGCTTCAAAAGGAGACGATGCCTCAGTCCGCTTGAAAATTGACAGGAAATCCAATATCCCTGTGGCAACTGGAAAGGGAACTTGGGTCTCAGGCCTCAACTCGAGACGCGTCCTTAATGCCCTGACAAGCATCGTGGAGAGTACCGAAGTGTTCCAAGCATCTAGACAGGAGTCCTGATGCTGCTGAACAAACCCAAGTTTTGAAGGGCCATCCCCATCTTAACTCGAGAACATTCCCAAGGTTCCTGCTACAACTCGAGAAAAACCATGAAACTTCCCCGCGCTGTGAGAAGAGGCTCAAATCCCATTCATAGATTGTAGAGTAATTTCGTTTTTCTCGTCAAAAAGAAAGGAGCTTTGACTTCCTTCATGGAACTCCAGAGAGTACGCAAGAATACTTACACAAGTATAGAAGGACCCAGAAGTCACAACAGCAGCATGAAAGCATTCTGTGTACCCTCAAATCATCTCGAGATGTGGCCTGAATCCCCTGCATTAGATCCAGAGCAATTCCACTGTCAACGTCAAACACAACAAGTGGCTTGCCTTTCCTGAATCAACTCCAGAAATAACTCGGGAACACCGTCCCAACTCTACAGGAACACCAAATTCAGCACAGCTACTTGAGAAAAGCACCGTGTACCACAAGTCATCTTGAGAGTAAAGATGATTTTATGGGTTCAACACACATGAAGGCCAAGTTTCTAAAGTACTTCAAGTCGAGGAGTTTCTGAGCTATAGGAATGTAAGTGAGACCCTGAGTTTGCTGCACCAAGTGGAATAGACACCGAGATGCCGTGACTCGAAATATGGCGAGATTTCTCTCGTGATTTGAATGCAGGCTCTTCGTTCATCTTTCAAGATGAAGGGATGCCTGCATTCCCTGTGGAGATGCTAGAGAATGCCCTGGGTCCCCGCCTCATCTGGTCAAGAGGCCACATATCCCTTTCACAATTCGAGAGGAAGGCGGATTTCAATGCTTCAAAAGAAGACGATGCCTGACTCCTCTTGTAAATTGATAGGAATCCCAATATCCCTGTGGCACCTGTAAAGGAACACTAGGACTACCTCCTCACCTCAAGAGCAATGCCTATTGTCATGCCAAGCCTCGAGGAGAATTCTGATATGTTCCTCGAAACTAAACCGGAGTGCTGACGTTGCTGAACGAACACGAGTTTAGATGGGCCATCCCCATCCTGACTCGGGAATATATACCAGTTCCCCGCCACAGCTCAACGAAAACAATAAGACTTCCCCCTCGTCAACAGATGAGGCTCCAATCCCCTGCAATGCATGCAAAGCAAATTCATGTTCTAAATCAAACACGAAAGGAGCCTGAACTTCTTGAGTGTAACACCAGAGAATACCGAAGAACACTGTCACAAGACTATATGGGCCCTGAGGTCACCTCAGCAACACAAAAGATATCCGTGTACACGAAAATAATTCAAGATGAGGCCCGATTGCCCTGCATTGGCTCCAGAGCCATGCCACATTCCCCATCAAATAGACAAGGGGCTTAACTTCTTTTAGGCAACTCCAAATATTCCTCGAAAACAACAACCAAAGTCTAAAAGAACATCAAGATCACCACAACTCGAGAAAAGCTCCGTGTACCCTAAATCAAGGCAAGATGAGAGCGGATTCCCTGTCATCGTCTCAAGAGGAATGAAGACATTCCACAAGCACCTGAAGATGAGGCAACTCTCAACAGTAGGTATGTGAGGGGGATTCTGAGTTTGCTGCCTCAAGAAGAAAGGACACCGAGGTGCCATGACTCGAAATAAGGTCGGATTTCCCTGTAGTGACTTGAAAGCATGCTCGTCTTTCATCTCACAAGGTGAACTGATGTCTGAATCACCTGTGGAGACCCTAGATAAAGTCGGAGTTCGCCACCTCATCTCAACGGGACGCCACACATCCCTTTGTCAATGCGAAAGTAACATCAAGTTCAATGAGTTCAACGTTTCAAAAGGACATGATGCCTGAGTCCGCTTGAAAATTAACAGGAATTCAAATATCCCTGTGGCAACTGGAAAGGGAACTGGGGTCTCACGCCTCAACTTGAGACACGTCCTTAATGCCCTGCCAAGCATCCTGGAGAATACCGAGGTGTTCCAAGCATCTAGACAGGAGTCCTGATGCTGCTGAACAAACCCAAGTTTTGAAGGGCCATCCCCATCTTAACTCGAGAATATTCCCAATGTTCCTGCGACAACTCGAGAAAAACCATGAAACTTCCCTGCACTGTGAGAAGAGGCTCAATTCCCATTCATAGTTTGTAGAGTAATTTCGTTTTTCTCGTCAAAAAGAAAGGAGCTTTGACTTCCTTCATGGAACTCCATAGAGTACTCAAGAATACTTACACAAGTATAAAAGGACCCAGAAGTCACAACAGCACCATGAAAGCATTCTGTGTACCCTCAAATCATCTCAAGATGAGGCCTGAATCCCCTACATTAGATCCAGAGCAATTCCACTGTCAAAGTCAGACACAACAAGTGCCTGGCCTTTCCTGAATCAACTCCAGAGATAACTCAGGAACACAGTCCCAACTCTAGAGGAACACTAAGTTCAGCACAGCAACTCGAGAAAAGCACCATGTACCACAAGTCATCTCGAGAGTAGAGATGATTCCATGGGTTCAACTCACATGAAGGCCAAGTTTCTACAGTACTTCAAGTCGAGGAGTTTCTGAGCTATAGGAATGTAAGAGAGACTCTGTGTTTGCTGCCCCAAGTGGAATGGACACCGAGATGCCGTGACTCGAAATATGGCCGTATTTCCCTCCAGTGACTTGAATGCAGGCTAATTTATAATTTCCCAAGATGAAGGGATGTGTGAATCCCCTGTGGAGACTACAGAGAAAGCCCTATTTCCCCGCCTCATCACGACAGGAGGCCTCACATCCCCTTGAAATTTCCAGAGGAAATTGGAGTACAATGCGTCAAAAGTACAGCAAGCCTGACACCTCTTAAAATTAATAGGAATCCGACAATCTCTGTGGGAGCTGAAAGGGACCCTGGATCTCAAGTCTTATGTAATGAGGCACCCCTATTGCCCTGCCAAACCTCGATGAGAATTTCGAGGTGTGCCTCGGAACAAGATATGAGTACTGATTTCACTAAACACACTCACGTTTTGAAGGGCCATCCAAGTCCTAATTTGACAATATACCACAGGTTCCCACCGCAACTCGAGAAAAACAGGGAGCCTTCCCCGTCGCCGCCAGATGAGGTCCCATCCCCCTGCATTGGATGCAGAGTAATGCATGGTTCCACATCAAACACGAAAGGAGCCTGGACTTCGTGGATGAAACTCCAGAGAGTCCTCAAGAACACTATCAAATGTTTAGAGGCTCCCTGACGTCACTGCAGCTCTTTCCTGACGTGAAAGAGCTCCATGTTCCCAATTCAAATAAAGATGAGTCCAGATTCTCCTGCATTGTCTGCAGATGCATCCCCCGTTACCCTTCAAACAAGACAAGTGGCTTGAGTTTCTTTGGACAAATGCATATATTCCCCGAGAACAACATTTCAAGTATAGAAGAACATCAAGTTTAGCACATCAAATCAAGAAAAGTTCCATGCACCCCAAAACATCTCAAGAGGAGAACAGATTCCCTGGCGTTGACTAAAGAGCAAAGCCAGCTTTTCATAAGCACCTCAATAAGAGATTTCTCTGAGCTATAAGTATGTCAGAGGGACCCGGAGTTTGCTGCCTCAAGTGGAATGGACACCGTGATGCCCTGACTCGAAATATAGCCGGATTTCCCTGCAGTGACTTGAATGCAGGCTCGTCTTTCATCTTACAAGATGAAGGCATGTCTGAATTCCCTGTGGAGATGCTAGAGAATGCCCTGGTTCCCCGCCTCATCTGATCAAGAGGCCTCGCATCCCTCTCACAATTCGAGAGGAAGGCGGATTTCAATGCTTCAAAAAAAGAGGATGCCTGACTCCACTTGAAAATTGATAGGAATCCCAATATCCCTGTGACACCTGTAACGGAACACTGAGACTACCTCCTCACCTCAAGAGCAATGCCTATTGCCATGCCAAGCCTCGAGGAGAATTCTGATGTGTTCCTCGCAACTCGACAGGAGTGCTGACATTGCTGAATGAACACGAGTTTAGATGGGCCATCCCCATCGTGACTCGGGAGTACATACCAGTTACCCGCCACAACTCAACAAAACAATAAGACTTCCCCCTCGTCAACAGATGAGGTTCCATTCCCCTGCAATGCAGGCAGAGCAAATCCGTGTTCCAAATCAAACAGCAAAGGAGCCTGGACTTCCTGGGTGGAACACCAGAAAATACCGAGGAACACTGTCACAAGTCTATAGGGGCCCTGAAGTCACCTCAGCAACACAAAAGATATCTGTGAACACGAAAATAATTCAAGATGAGGCCCGATTGCCCTGCATTGGCTCCAGAACCGTCCCACATTCCCCATCAAACACGACAAGGGGCTTATCTTCCTTTAGGCAACCTGAAAGATTCCTCAAAAACAACAACCAAAGTCTAGAAGAACACCAAAATCACCACCGCAACTCGAGAAAAATCATGAAACTTTCCCGCGCTGTGAGAAGAGGCTCAATTCCCATTCATAGATTGTAGAGTAATTTCGTTTTTCTCGTCAAAAAGAAAGGAGCTTTCACTTCCTTCATGGAACTTCAGAGAGTACGCAAGAATACTTACACAAGTATAGAAGGACCCAGAAGTCACAACAGCAGCATGAAAACATTCTGTGTACCCTCAAATCAACTCGAGATGTGGCCTGAATCCCCTGCATTAGATCCAGAGCAATTCCACTGTCAACGTCAAACACAACAAGTGGCTTGCCTTTCCTGAATCAACTCCAGAGATAACTCGGGAACACCGTCCCAACTCTACAGGAATACCAAGTTCAGCACAGCTACTTGAGAAAAGCACCGTGTACCACAAGTCATCTTGAGAGAAAAGATGATTTTATGGGTTCAACACACATGAAGGCCAAGTTTCTAAAGCACTTCAAGTCGAGGAGTTTCTGAGCTATAAGAATGTAAGAGAAACCCTGAGTTTGCTGCACCAAGTGGAATAGACACCGAGATGCCGTGACGTGAAATATGGCGAGATTTCTCTCGTGACTTGAATGCAGGCTCTTCTTTCATCTTACAAGCTGAAGGGATGTCTGAATTCCCTGTGGAGATACTAGAGAATGCCCTGTGTCCCCGCCTCATCTGGTCAAGAGGCTTCACATCCCTTTCACAACTTGAGAGGAAGGCGGATTTCAATGCTTCAAAAGAAGACGATGCCTGATTCCTCTTGAAAATTGATAGGAATCCCAATATCCCTGTGGCACCTATAAAGGAACACTAGGACTACCTCCTCACTTCAAGAGCAATGTCTATTGAGATGCCAAGCCTCGAGGAGAATTCTGATGTGTTCCTCGCAACTAAATAGGAGTGCTGACGTTGCTGAACGAACACGAGTTTAGATGGGCCATCCCCATCCTGACTCGGGAATATATACCAGTTCCCCACCACAGCTCAACGAAAACAATAAGACTTCCCCCTCGTCAACAAATCAGGTTCCAATCCCCTGCAATGCATGGAGAGCAACTTCATGTTCTAAATCAAACACGAAAGGAGCCTGGACTTCTTGGGTGGAACACCAGAGAATCCCGAAGAACAATGTCACAGGTCTATATGGGCCCTGAGGTCACCTCAGCAACACAAAAGATATCCGTGTACACGAAAATAATTCAAGATGAGGCCCGATTGCTCTGCATTGGCTCCAGAGCCATCCCACATTCCCCATCAAACACGACAAGGGGCTTAATTTCATTTAGGCAACTCCAAATATTCCTCGAAAACAACAACCAAAGTCTAGAAGAACATCAAGATCACCACAACTTGAGAAAATCTCCGTGTACCCTAAATCAAGGCAAGATGAGAGCGGATTCCCTGGCATCGTCTCAAGAGGAATGAAGACATTCCACAAGCACCTGAAGATGAGGCATCTCTCAACAGTAGGTATGTGAGGGGGATTCTGAGTTTGCTGCCTCAAGAAGAAAGGACACCGAGGTGCCATGACTCGAAATAAGGTCGGATTTCCCTGTAGTGACTTGAGAGCATGCTCGTCTTTCATCTCACAAGGTGAACTGATGTCTGAATCACCTGTGGAGACCCTAGATAAAGCCGGAGTTCGCCACCTCATCTCGACGGGACGCCACACATCCCTTTGTCAATGCGAAAGTAACATCAAGTTCAATGAGTTCAATGTTTCAAAAGGACACGATGCCTGAGTCCGCTTGAAAATTAACAGGAATTCAAATATCCCTGTGGCAACTGGAAAGGGAACTGGGGTCTCACGCCTCACCTCGAGACGCGTCCTTAATGCCCTGCCAAGCATCCTGGAGAGTACCGAGGTGTTTCAAGCATCTAGACAGGAGTCCTGATGCTGCTGAACAAACCGAAGTTTTGAAGGGCCATCCACATCTTAACTCGAGAATATTTCCAATGTTCCTGCGACAACTCGAGAAAAACCATGAAACTTCCCTGCACTGTGAGAAGAGGCTCAATTCCCATTCATAGTTTGTAGAGTAATTTCGTTTTTCTCGTCAAAAAGAAAGGAGCTTTGACTTCCTTCATGGAACTCCATAGAGTACTCAAGAATACTTACACAAGTATAAAAGGACCCAGAAGTCACAACAGCACCATGAAAGCATTCTGTGTACCCTCAAATCATCTCGAGATGAGGCCTGAATCCCCAGCATTAGATCCAGAGCAATTTCACTGTCAAAGTCAAACACAACAAGTGCCTGGCCTTTCCTGAATCAACTCCAGAGATAACTCAGGAACACAGTCCCAACTCTAGAGGAACACTAAGTTCAGCACAGCAACCCGAGAAAAGCACCATGTACCACAAGTCATCTCGAGAGTAGAGATGATTCCATGGGTTCAACTCACATGAAGGCCAAGTTTCTACAGTACTTCAAGTCGAGGAGTTTCTGAGCTATAGGAATGTAAGAGAGACCCTGTGTTTGCTGCCCCAAGTGGAATGGACACCGAGATGCCGTGACTCGAAATATGGCCGGATTTCCCTCCAGTGACTTGAATGCAGGCTAACTTATAATTTCCCAAGATGAAGGGATGTGTGAATCCCCTGTGGAGACTACAGAGAAAGCCCTATTTCCCCGCCTCATCACGACAGGAGGCCTCACATCCCCTTGAAATTTCGAGAGGAACTTTGAGTACAATGCGTCAAAAGTACAGCAAGCCTGACACCTCTTAAAATTAATAGGAATCCGACAATCTCTGTGGGAACTGAAAGGGACCCTGGATCTCAAGTCTTATGTAATGAGGCATCCCTATTGCCCTGCCAAGCCTCGATGAGAATTTCGAGGTGTGCCTCGGAACAAGACATGAGTACTGATTTCACTAAACACACTCACGTTTTGAAGGGCCATCCAAGTCCTAATTTGACAATATACCACAGGTTCCCACCGCAACTCGAGAAAAACGGGGAGCCTTCCCCGTCTCCGCCAGATGAGGTCCCATCCCCTGCATTGGGTGCAGAGCAATGCATAGTTCCACATCAAACACGAAAGGAGCCTGGACTTCGTGGATGAAACTTCAGAGAGTCCTCAAGAACACTATCAAATGTTTAGAGGCAGCCTGACGTCACTGCAGCGACGTAAAAGAGCTCCATGTTCCCCAATTCAAATCGAGATGAGTCCAGATTCTCCTGCATTGTCTGCAGATCCATCCCACGTTCCCCTTCAAACAAGACAAGTGGCTTGAGTTTCTTTGGACAAATGCATATATTCCCCGAGAACACCATTTCAAGTATAGAAGAACATCAAGTTTAGCACATCAAATCGAGAAAAGTTCCATGCACCCCAAAACATCTCAAGAGGAGAACAGATTCCCTGTCGTGGACTAAAGAGCAAAGCCAGCTTTTTCATAAGCACCACAATAAGAGACTTCTCTGAGCTATAAGAATGTGAGAGGGACCCGGAGTTTGCTGCCTCAAGTTGAATGGACACCGTGATGCCCTGACTCGAAATATAGCCGGAGTTCCCCGCAGTGACTTGAATGCAGGCTCGTCTTTCATCTTACAAGATGAAGGCATGTCTGAATAACCTGTGGAGATGCTAGAGAATGCCCTGGTTTTCCGCCTCATCTGGACAAGAGGCCTCACATCCCTTTCACAATTCGAGAGGAAGGCGGATTTCAATGCTTCAAAAGAAGACGATGCCTGACTCATCTGGAAAATTGATAGGAATCCCAATATTACTGTGGCACCTTTAAAGGAACACTGGGACTACCTCCTCACCTCAAGAGCAATGCCGATTGCCATGCCAAGCCTCGAGGAGAATTCTGATGTGTTCCTCGCAACTAGACAGGAGTGCTGACGTTGCTGAACGAACACGAGTTTAGATTGGCCATCCCCATCCAGACTCAGGAATATATACCAGTTCCCTGCCACAACTCAAGAAAAACAATAAGACTTCCCCCTCGTCAACAGATGAGGCTCCATTCCCCTGCAATACATGCAGAGCAAATCCGTGTTCCAATCAATCAGCAAAGGAGCCTGGACTTCCTCGGTGGAACACCAGAGAATCCCGAGGAACACTGTCACAAGTCTATAGGGGCCCTGAAGTCACCTCAGCAACACAAAAGATATCCGTGTACACGAAACTAATTCAAGATGAGGCCCGATTGCCCTGCATTGTCTCCAGAGCCATCCCACATTCCCCATCAAACTCGACAAGGGGCTTAACTTCCTTTAGGCAACTCCAAATATTCCTCGAAAACAACAACCAAAGTCTAGAAGAACATCAAGATCACCACAACTCGAGAAAAGCTCCGTGTACCCTAAATCAAGGCAAGATGAGAGCGGATTCCCTGGCATCATCTCAAGAGGAATGAAGACATTCCACAAGCACCTGAAGATGAGGCATCTCTCAACAGTAGTTATGTGAGGGGGATTCTGAGTTTGCTGCCTCAAGAAGAAAGGACACCGAGGTGCCCTGACTCGAAATAAGGTCGGATTTCCCTGTAGTGACTTGAGAGCATGCTCGTCTTTCATCTCACAAGGTGAATTGATGTCTGAATCACCTGTGGAGACCCTAGAGAAAGCCGGAGTTCGCCACCTCATCTGGACGGGACGCCTCACATCCCTTTGTCAATGCAAAAGTAACATCAGGTTCAATGAGTTCAATGATTCAAAAGGACACGATGCCTGAGTCCGCTTGAAAATTAACAGGAATTCAAATATCCCTGTGGCAACTGGAAAGGGAACTGGGGTCTCACGCCTCACCTCGAGACACGTCCTTAATGCCCTGCCAAGCATCCTGGAGAGTACCGAGGTGTTCCAAGCATCTATACAGGAGTCCTGATGCTGCTGAACAAACCCAAGTTTTGAAGGGCCATCCCCATCTTAACTCGAGAATATTCCCAATGTTCCTGCGACAACTCGAGAAAAACCATGAAACTTCCCTGCACTGTGAGAAGAGGCTCAATTCCCATTCATAGTTTGTAGAGTAATTTCGTTTTTCTCGTCAGAAAGAAAGGAGCTTTGACTTCCTTCATGGAACTCCATAGAGTACGCAAGAATACTTACACAAGTATAGAAGGACCCAGAAGTCACAACAGCACCATGATAGCATTCTGTGTACCCTCAAATCATCTCGAGATGAGGCCTGAATCCCCTGCATTAGATCCAGAGCAATTCCACTGTCAAAGTCAAACACAACAAGTGCCTTGCCTTTCCTGAATCAACTCCAGAGATAACTCAGGAACACAGTCCCAACTCTAGAGGAACACTAATTTCAGCACAGCAACTCGAGAAAAGCACCATGTACCACAAGTCATCTCGAGAGTAGAGATGATTCCATGGGTTCAACTCACATGAAGGCCAAGTTTCTACAGTACTTCAAGTCGAGGAGTTTCTGAGCTATAGGAATGCAAGAGAGACCTTGTGTTTGCTGCCCCAAGTGGAATGGACACCGAGAGCCCTGACTCGAAATATGGCCGGATTTCCCTCCAGTGACTTGAATGCAGGCTAATTTATAATTTCCCAAGATGAAGGGATGTGCGAATCCCCTGTGAAGACTACAGAGAAAGCCCTATTTCCCCGCCTCATCACGACAGGAGGCCTCACATCCCCTTGAAATTTCCAGAGGAACTTGGAGTACAATGCGTCAAAAGTACAGCAAGCCTGACACCTCTTAAAATTAATAGGAATCCGACAATCTCTGTGGGAACTGAAAGGGACCCTGGATCTCAAGTCTTACCTAATGAGGCATCCCTATTGCCCTTCCAAGCCTCAATGAGAATGTCGAGGTGTGCCTCGGAACAAGACATGAGTACTGATTTCACTAAACACACTCACGTTTTGAAGAGTCATCCAAGTCCTAATTTGACAATATACCACATGTTCCGACCGCAACTCGAGAAAAACGGGTAGCCTTCCCCGTCTCCGCCAGATGAGGTCCCATCCCCCTGCATTGGGTGCAGAGCAATGCATGGTTCCACATCAAATACGAAAGGACCCTGGACTTCGTGTATGAAACTCCAGAGAGTCCTCAAGAACACTATCAAATGTTTAGAGGCAGCCTGACGTCACTGCAGCGACGTGAAAGAGCTCCATGTTCCCCTATTCAAATCGAGATGAGTCCAGATTCTCCTGCATTGTCTGCAGATCCATCCCACGTTCCCCTTCAAACAAGACAAGTGGCTTGAGTTTCTTTGCACAAATGCATATATTCCCCGAGAACACCATTTCAAGTATAGAAGAACATCAAGTTTAGCACATCAAATAGAGAAACGTTCCATGCACCCCAAAACATCTCAAGAGGAGAACAGATTTCCTGGCGTTGACTAAAGAGCAAAGCCAGCTTTTCATAAGCACCACAATAAGAGACTTCTCTGAGCTATAAGAATGTAAGAGGGACCCGGAGATTGCTGTCTCAAGTGGAATGGACACCGTGATGCCCTGACTCGAAATATAGCCGGATTTCCCTGCAGTGACTTGAATGCCTGCTCGTCTTTCATCTCACAAGGTGAACTGATGTCTGAATCACCTGTGGAGACCCTAGAAAAAACCCGAATTCGCCGCCTCATCTTGACGGGAAGGTTCACATCCCTTTGCCAATGCGAAAGTAACCTCGAGTTCAATGAGTTCAATGTTTCAAAAGGAGACGATGCCTGAGTCTGCTTGAAAATTGACAGGAAATCCAATATCCCTGTGGCAACTGGAAAGGGAACTTGGGCCTCACGCCTCACCTCGAGACGCGTCCTTAATGACCTGCCAAGCATCGTGAAGAGTACCGAGGTGTTCCAAGCATCTAGACAGGAGTCCTGATGCTGCTGAACATACCCAAGTTTTGAAGGGCCATCCCCATCTTAACTCGAAAATATTCCCAATGTTCCTGCTACAACTCGAGAAAAACCATGAAACTTCCCTGCACTGTGAGAAGAGGAACAATTCCGATTCAAATATTGTAGAGTAATTTCGTTTTCCTCTTTAAAAAGAAAGGAGCTTTGACTTTCTTCATGAAACTCCAGAGAGTACCAAAGGATACTTACACAAGTATAGAAGGACCCAGAAGTCACAACAGCAGTGCCTTGTTCCACATCAAACACGAAAGAAGCCTGGACTTCCTGGTTCAAACTCCAGAGAGTCCTGAAGAACACTATCACAAAATTAGAGGCACCCTGACGTCACCGCAGCAACATGAAAGAGCTCCATGTTCCCCAATTCAACTCGAGATGAGTCCAGATTCTCCTGCATTGTCTGCAGAGCCATCCCGCATTCCCCATCAAACAAGACAATTGGCTCGACTTTCTTTGGGCAACTGCATAGATTCCCCGAAAACACCATCTCAAGTCTAGAAGAACATCAATTTTAGCACATCAAATCGAGACAAGTTCCATGTACCACAAAACATCTCAAGAGGAGAGCAGATTCCCTGGCTTTGACAAAATAGCAATGCCAGGTTTTCATAAACACCTCAAGAGGAGACTTCTCTGAGCTATAAGTATGTAAGAGGGACCCGGAGAGTGCTGCCTTAAGTGGAATGGACACCGGGATGCCCTGACTCGAAACATGGCCGGATTTCCCTGAAGTGACTTGAATGCAGGCTCATCTTTCATCTTACAAGGTGAAGGGATGTCTGAATCCGCTGTAGAGATGCTTGAGAATGCCCTGGTTCCCCGCCTCATCTGGACAAGAGGCCTCACATCCCTTTGACAACTCGACAAGAAGGCGGATTTCAATGCTTCAAAAGAAGACGATGCCTGACTCCTCTTGAAAATTGATAGGAATCCCAATATCACTGTGGCACTTGGAAAGGAACCCTGGGGCTCCCTCCTCACCTCAAGAGCAATGCTTATTGCCATGCCAAGCCTCGAGGAGAATTCTGATGTGTTCCTCGTAACTAGACAGGAGTGCTGACGTCACTGAATGAACACGAGTTTTGATGGGCCATCACCATCCTGGCTCAGGAATATATACCAGTTCCCCGCCACAACTCAAGTAAAACCATGAGACTTCCCCCTCGCCAACAGATGAGGCTCCATTCCCCGGCAATGCACGCAGAGCAAATCCGCGTTCCACATCAAACACCAAAGGAGCCTGGATTTCCTGTGTGGAACACCAGAGAAACCCGAGGATCAGTGTCACAGGTCTATAGGGACACTGAAGGCACCGCAGCAACACAAAAGAGATCCGTGTACCCGGAAATAATTCAAGATGAGGCCCGATTTCCCTGCATTGGCTCCAGACTCATTCCACATTCCCCATCAAACACGACAAGGGGCTTAACTTCCATTAGACAACACAAAAGATTCCGCGGAAACAGCAACCAAAGTCTAGAAGAACACCAAGTTCAGCACCGCAACTCGAGAAAAGCTCCGTGTACCCCTAATCATCTTAAGATGAGAGCGGATTCCCTGGTATCATCTCAAGAGGAATGAAGACATTCCACAAGCACCTGAAGATGAGGCATTTCTCGCAGTAGGTACATGAGGGGAATTCTGAGTTTGCTGCCTCAAGAAGAACGGACAGCGAGGTGCCCTGACTCGAAATAAGGCCGGACTTCCCTGCACTGACTTGAATGCATGCTCGTCTTTCATCTCAGAAGGAGAATTGATATCTGAATCCCCTGTGGAGACCCTAGAGAAAGCCCGAGTTCACTGCCACATCTCGACGGGATGCCTCACATCCCTTTGACAATGCGAAAGTAACCTCGAGTTAAATGAGTTCAGTGATTCAAAAGGAGACGATGCCTGAGTCCTCTTGAAAATTGACAGGAATTCCAATATCCCTGAGGCAACTGGAAAGGGAACCTGGGTCTTAAGCCTCACCTCGAGAGGCGTTCCTAATGCACTGCCAAGCATCGAGGAGAATACCGAGGTGTCCCTAGCAACTAGACAGGAGTCCTGATGCTGCCGTACAAACCCGAGTTTTGAAGGGCCATCCCCATTTTTACTCGAGAATATTTCCAAGGTTTGTGCTACAACTCATGAAAAACCTTGAAACTTCCCCGTGCAGTGAGAAGAGGCTCAATTCCCATTCATAGATTGTAGAGATATTTCGTTTTTCTCGTCAAAAAGAAAGGAGCTTTGACTTCCTTCATGGAGCTCCAGAGAGTCCCCAAGAATACTTATACAAGTATAGAAGGACCCAGAAGTCACAACCGCAGCATGAGAGCATTCTGTGTAGCCTCAAATCATCTCGAGATGAGGCATGAATCCCCTGCATTCGATCCAGAGCAATTCAACTGTCAACATCAAACACAACAAGTAGCGTGCCTTTCCTTAATCAACTCCGGAGATAACCCGGGAACACCGTCCCTACTCTAGAGGAATACCAAGTTCAGCACAGCAACTCGAGAAACGCACCATGTGCCACAAATCATCTCGAGAGTAGAGATGATTCCATGGGTTCAACTCACACGAATACCAAGTTTCTAAAGCACTTCAAGAGGAGCAGTTTCTCAGCTATAGCAATGTAAGAGAGACCCCGAGTTTACTGCCCCAAGTGAAATGGACACCGAGATGACGTGACTCGAAATATGGCCGGATTTCCCTTCAGTGATTTGAATGCAGGCTAGTTTTTCATCTCCCAAGATGAAGGGATGTGTGAATCCCCTGTGGAGACTTTAGAGAAAGCTGTAGTTCCCCACCTCATCTCGACAGGAGGCCTCACATCCCCTTGAAATGTCGAGAGGAACCTGGAATTCAATGCGCCAAAAGGACAACAAGCCTGACACCTCTTAAAATTGATAGGAATCCGACAATCACTGTGGGAACTGAAAGGGACCCTGGGTCTAAAGTCTCACCTAACGAGGCATCCCTATTGCCCTGACAACCCTCGATGAGAATCTCGAGGTGTCCCTCGCAACTAGACATGTGTCCTGATTTCGCTAAACAAACTCAAGCCTTGCAGGGCCATCCAAGTCCTAACTCGAGAATATAACCCAGGTTCCGCCGCAACTCGAGAAAAAAGGCGAGACTTCCCCCTCGCCGCCAGATGAGGTCCCATTCCCCTGCATTGGGTGCAGAGCAATGCCTTGTTCCACATCAAACATGAAAGGAGCCTGGACTTCCTGGATCAGAATCCAGAGCGTCCTGAAGAACACTATCACAAAATTAGAGGCACCCTGACGTCACCGCAGCAACATGAAAGAGCTCCATGTTCCCCAATTCAACTCGAGATGAGTCCAGATTATCCTGCATTGTCTGCAGAGCCATCCTGCATTCCCCGTCAAACAAGACAATTGGCTTGACTTTCTTTGGGCAACTGCATAGATTCCCCGAAAACACCATCTCAAGTCTAGAAGAACATCAAGTTTAGCACATCCAATCAAGACAAGTTCCATGTACCGCAAAACATCTCAAGAGGAGAGCAGATTCCCTGGCTTTGACAAAATAGCAATGCCAGGTTTTCATAAACACCTCAAGAGGAGACTTCTCTGAGCTATAATTATGTAAGAGGGACCCAGAGAGTGCTGCCTCAAGTGGAATGGACACCGAGATGCCCTGACTCGAAACATGGTCTGATTTCCCTGAAGTGACTTGAAAGCAGGGTCATCTTTCATCTTACAAGATGAAGGAATGACTGAATCCCCTGTAGAGATGCTAGAAAATGCCCTGGTTCCCAGCCTCATCAGGCCAAGAGGCCTCACATCCCTTTGACAACTCGAGAGGAAGGCGGATTTCAATGCTTCAAAAGAAGACGATGCCTGACTTCTCTTGAAAATTGATAGGAATCCCATTATCCCTGTGGCACCTGGAAAGGAACCCTGGGACTCCCTCCTCACCTCAAGAGGAATGCGTATTGCCATGCCAAGCCTCGAGGAGAATTCTGATGTGTTCCTCGCAACTAGACAGTAGTACTGACGTCGCTGAACGAACACGAGTTTTGATGGGCCATCCCCATCTTGGTTCAGGAATATATACCTGTTCCACAACACAACTCAAGAAAAACCATGAGACTTCCCCCTCGCCATCAAATGAGGCTCCATTCCCCGGCAATGCATGCAGAGCAAATCCGTGTTCCACATCAAACACCAAAGGAGCCTGGAGTTTCTGGGTGGAACACCAGAGAATCCCGAGGATCACTGTCACAAGTCTATAGGGACGCTGAGGGCACCGCAGCAACACAAAAGTGATCCGTGTACCGAGAAAAATTCAAGATGAGGCCCGATTACACTGCATTGACTCCAGAGCCATCCCACATTTCACATCAAGCAAGACAAAGGGCTTAACTTCCTTTAGACAACTCCAAAGATTCCTCAAAAACAACAATGAAAGTCTAGAAGAACACCAAGTTCAGCACCACAACCCGAGAAAAGCTCCGTGTACCCCAAATCATCTCAAGATGAGCACAGATTCCCTGGCATCGTCTCAAGAGGAATAAAGACATTCCACAAGCATGTGAAGATGAGGCATCTCGCAGCACTAGTTATGTGAGGGGGATTCTGAGTTTGATGCCTCAAGAAAAATGGACACCCAGGTGCCCTGACTCGATATAAGGCCGGATTTCCCTGCAGTGACTTGAATGCATGCTCGTCTTTCATCTCAGAAGGTGAATTGATGTCTGAATCCCCTGTGGAGACCCTAGAGAAAGCCCGAGTTCACCGCCACATCTCGACGGGATGCCTCACATCCCTTTGACAATGCAAAAGTAACCTCGAGTTCAATGAGTTCAATGATTCAAAAGGAGACGATGCCTGAGTCCGCTTGAAAATTGACAGGAATTCCAATATCCCTGTGGCAACTGGAAAGGGAACCTGGGTCTTAAGCCTCACCTCGAGAGGCGTTCCTAATGCACTGCCAAGCATCGAGGAGAATACCGAGGTGTCCCTAGCAACTAGACAGGAGTCCTGATGCTGCCGAACAAACCCGAGTTTTGAAGGGCCATCCCCATTTTTACTCGAGAATGTTCCCAAGGTTTGTGCTACAACTGGTGAAAAACCATGAAACTTCCCCGTGCTGTGAGAAGAGGCTCAATTCCCATTCATAGATTGTAGTGATATTTCGTTTTTCTCGTCAAAAAGAAAGGAGCTTTGACTTCCTTCATGGAGCTTCAGAGAGTCCCCAAGAATACTTATACAAGTGTAGAAGGACCCAGAAGTCACAACAGCAGCATGAAAGCATTCTGTGTACCCTCAAATCATTTCGAGATGAGGCCCGAATCCCCTGCATTCGATCCAGAGCAATTCCACTGTCAACGTCAAACACAACAAGTGGCTTGCCTTTCCTTAATCAACTCCGGAGATAACATGGGAACACCGTCCCTACTCTAGAGGAACACCAAGTTCAGCACAGCAATTCGAGAAATGCACCGTGTGCCACAAATCATCTCGAGAGTAGAGATGATTCCATGGGTGTAACTCACATGAATGCCAAGTTTCTACAGCACTTCAAGAGAAGGAGTTTCTCAGCTATAGCAATGTAAGAGAGACCCTGAGTTTGCTGCCCCAAATGGAATGGACACCGAGATTCCGTGACTCGAAATATGGCCGGATATCCCTCCAGTGACTTGAATGCAGGCTATTTTTTCTTCTCCCAAGATGAAGGGATGTGTGAATTCCATGTGGAGAATTTAGAGAAAGCCCTAGTTCCCCGCCTCATCTCGACAGGAGGCCTCACATCCCCTTGAAATGTTGAGAGGAACCTGGAGTTCAATGCGTCAAAAGGACAACAAGCCTGACACCTCTTAAAATTGATAGGAATCCGACAATCACTGTGGGAACTGAAAGGGACCCTGGGTCTCAATTTTCACCTAATAAGGCATTCCTATTGCCCTGACAATCCTCGATGAGAATCTCGAGGTGTCCCTCACAACTAGACATGTATTCTGATTTCGCTAAACAAACTCAAGCCTTGAAGGGCCATCCAAGTCCTAACTCGAGAATATAACCCAGGTTCCCGCCGCAACTCGAGAAAAACGGCGAGACTTCCCCCTCGCCGCCAGATGAGGTCCCATTCCCCTGCATTGGGTGCAGAGCAATGCCTTATTCCACATCAAACACGAAAGGATCCTGGACTTCCTGGTTCAAACTCCAGAGAGTCCTGAAGAACACTATCACAAAATTAGAGGCGCCCTGACGTCACCGCAGCAACATGAAAGAGCTCCATTTTCCAGAATTCAACTCGAGATGAGTCCAGATTATCCTGCATTGTCTGAAGAGCCATCCCGCATTCCCCATCAAACAAGACAAGTGGCTTGACTTTCTTTGGGCAACTGCATAGATTCCCCGAAAACACCATCTCAAGTCTAGAAGAACATCAAGTTTAGCACATCAAATCGAGACAAGTTCCGTGTACCGCAAAACATCTTGAGAGGAGAGCAGATTCCCTGGCTTTGACAAAAGAGCTATGACAGCTTTTCATAAGTACCTCAAGAGGAGACTTCTCTGAGCTATAAGTATGTAAGAGGGACCCGGAGACTGCTCCCTCAAATGGAATGGACACCGAGATGCCCTGACTAGAAACATGGCCGGATTTCCCTGAAGTGACTTGAATGCAGGCTCATCTTTCATCTTAAAAGATGAAGGGATGTCTGAATCCCCTATAGAGATGCTAGAGAATGCCCAGGTTCCCCGCCTCGTCTGGACAAGAGGCCTCACATCCCTTTGACAACTCGAGAGGAAGGCGGATTTCAATGCTTCAAAAGAAGACGATGCCTGACTCCTCTTGAAAATTGATAGGAATCCCAATATCACTGTGGCACTTGGAAAGGAACCCTGGGACTCCCTCCTCACCTCAAGAGCAATGCGTATTGCCATGCCAAGCCTCGAGGAGAATTCTGATGTGTTGCTCGCAACTAGACAGGAGTGGTGACATCACTGAATGAACACTAGTTTTGATGGGCCATCAACATCCTGGCTCAGGAATATATACCAGTTCCCCGCCACAACTCAAGTAAAACCATGAGACTTCCCCCTCGCCAACAGATGAGGCTCCATTCCCCGGCAATGCATGCAGAGCAAATCCGTGTTCCACATCAAACACAAACGGAGCCTGGATTTCCTGTGTGGAACACCAGAGAAACCCGAGGATCAGTGTCACAGGTCTATAGGGACACTGAAAGCACCGCAGCAACACAAAAGAGATCCGTGTACCCGGAAATAATTCAAGATGAGGCCCGATTTCCCTGCATTGGCTCCAGACCCATCCCACATTCCCCATTAAACACGACAAGGGGCTTAACTTCCTTTAGACAACTTCAAAGATACCTCGGAAACAACAACCAAAGTCTAGAAGAACACCAAGTTCAGCACTGCAACTCGAGAAAAGCTCCGTGTACCCCTAATCATCTTAAGATGAGAGCGGATTCCCTGGTATCATCTCAAGAGGAATGAAGACATTCCACAAGCACCTGAAGATGAGGCATTTCTCGCAGTAGGTACGTGAGGGGGATTCTGAGTTTCCTGCCTCAAGAAGAACGGACAGCGAGGTGCCCTGACTCGAAATAAGGCCGGATTTCCCTGCAGTGACTTGAATGCATGCTCGTCTTTCATCTCAGAAGGTGAATTGATGTCTGAATCCCCTGTGGAGACCCTAGAGAAAGCCTGAGTTCATCGCCTCATCTCGACGGGATGCCTCACATCCCTTTGACAATGCGAAAGTAACCTCGAGTTCAATGAGTTCAATGATTCAAAAGGAGACGATGCCTGAATCCTTTTGAAAATTTGCAGAAATTCCAATATCCCTGTGGCAACTGGAAAGGGAACCTGGGTCTCACGCCTCACCTCGAGAGGCGTTCCTAATGCACTGCCAAGCATCGAGGAGAATACCGAGGTGTCCCAAGAAACTAGACAGCAGTCCTGATGCTGGCAAACAAATCCGAGTTTTGAAGGGCCATCCCCATTTTTACTCGAGAGTATTCCCAAGGTTTGTGCTACAACTCGAGAAAACCCATGAAACTTCCCCGTGCTGTGAGAAGAGGCTCAATTCCCATTCATAGATTGTAGAGATATTTCGTTTTTCTCGTCAAAAAGAAAGGAGCTTTGACTTCCTTCATGAAGCTCCAGAGAGTCCCCAAGAATACTTATACAAGTATAGAAGGACCCAGAAGTCACAACAGCAGCATGAAAGCATTCTGTGTACCCTCAAATCATCTCGAGATGAGGCCTCAATCCCCTGCATTCGATCCAGAGCAATTCCACTGTCAACGTCAAACACAACAAGTGGCTTGCCTTTCCTTAATCAACTCCGGAGATAACCTGGGAACACCGTACCTAATCTAGAGGAACACCAAGTTCAGCACAGCAACTCGAGAAACGCACCATGTGCCACAAATCATCTCGAGAGTAGAGATGATTCCATGGGTTCAACTCACATGAATGCCACGTTTCTACAGCACTTCAAGATGAGGAGTTTCTCAGCTATAGCAATGTAAGAGAGACCCTGAGTTTGCTGCCCCAAGTGGAATGGACACCGAGATGCCGTGACTCGAAATATGGCCGGATTTCCCTCCAGTGACTTGAATGCAGGCTAGTTTTTCATCCCCCGAGATGAAGGGTTATGTGAAAACCCCTTGAGACTTTAGAGAAAGCCCTAGTTCCCCGTCTAATCACGACAGGAGGCCTCACATCCCCTTGAAATGTCGAGAGGAACTTGAAGTTCAATGCGTCAAAAGGACAACAAGCCTGACACCTCTTAAAATTGATAGGAATCCGACAATCACTGTGGGAACTGAAAGGGACCCTTGGTATCAATTTTCACCTAATAAGGCATCCCTATTGCCCTGACAACCTTCGATGAGAATCTCGAGGTGTCCCTCGCAACTAGACATGTGTCCTGATTTCGCTAAACAAACTCAAGCCTTGAAGGGCCATCCAAGTCCTAACTCGAGAATATACCCCAGGTTCCCGCCGCAACTCGAGAAAAACGGTGAGACTTCCCCCTCACCGCCAGATGAGGTCCCATTCCCCTGCATTGGGTGCAGAGCAATGCCTTGTTCCACGTCAAACACGAAAGGAGCCTGGACTTCCTGTATGAAACTCAAGAGAGTCCTCAATAACACTATCACAAATTTAGATGCAACATGACGTCACCGCAGCAACATGAAAGAGCTCCATGTTCCTCAATTTAACTCGAGATGAGTCCAGATTCTTCTACATTGTCTGCAGAGTCATCCCGCATTCGCCATCAAACAAGACAAGTGGCTTGACTTTCTTTGGGCAACTGCATAGATTCCCCGAGAACACCATCTCAAGTCTAGAAGAACATCAAGTTTAGTACATCAAATCGAGACAAATTCCATGTACCGAAAAACATCTCGAGAGGAGAGCAGATTCCCTGGCTTTGACAAAAGGGTAACGACAGCTTTTCATAAGCTCCTCAAGAGGAGACTTCTCCAAGCTATAAATATGTAAGAGGGACCCGGAGAGTGCTGCCTCAATTGTAATGGACAGCGAGATGCCCTGACTCGAAACATGGTCGGATTTCCCTGTAGTGACTTGAATGCAGGCTCATCTTTCATCTTACAAGATGAAGGGATGTCTGAATTCCCTGTAGAGATGCTAGAAAATGCTCTGGTTCCCAGCCTCATCAGGACAAGAGGCCTCACATCCCGTTGACAACTCGAGAGGAAGGCGAATTTCAATGCTTCAGAAAAAGACGATGCCTGACTCCTCTTGAAAATTGATAGGAATCCCAATATCCCTGTGGCACCTGGAAAGGAAACTTGGGACTCCCTCCTCACTTCAAGAAGAATGCGTATTGCCATGCCAAGGCTCGAGGAGAATTCTGATGTGTTCCTCACAACTAGACAGTAGTACTGACGTCGCTGAATGAACACGAGTTTTGATGGGCCATCCCCATTCTGGCTCAGGAATATATAAGAGTTCCCAGCCACAACTCAAGAAAAACCATGAGACTTCCCCCTCGCCAACAGAAGAGGCTCCATTCCCCGGCAAAGCATGTAGAGTAAATCCGTGTTCCATATCAAACACAAAAGGAGCCTGGATTTCCTGGGTGAAACACCAGAGAATCCCGAGGATCACTGTCACAAGTCTATAGGGACGCTGAGGTCATCGCAGCAACACAAAAGAGATCCGTGTACCAGAAAATAATTCAAGATGAGGCCCGATTGCCCTGCATTGGCTCCAGAGCCATCCCACATTCCCCATCAAACATGACAAGGGGCTTAACTTCCTTTAGACAACTCCAAAGATTCCTCGGAAACAACAACCAAAGTCTATAAGAACACCAAGTTCAGCACACCAACTCAAGAAAAGCACCGGGTACAACAAATCATCTCGAGATGAGAGCTGATTCCCTATTTTTGACTCAAGAGGAATGCAACTTTCCACAAGCACCTGAACAGGAGGCCTCTCTGATCTACAGATATGTGGGAGGGACCCTGAATTTGCTGTCTCAAGTGGAATGAACACCGAGATGCAATGATTCGAAATATGGCCGATTTCCCTCCAGTGACTTGAATGCAGGCTAGTCTTTCATCTCCCAAGATGAAGAGATGTGTGAATACCCTGTGGAGACTTTGGAGAAAGCCATAGTTCACCGCCTCATCTCGACAGGAGGCCTCACATCCCCTTGAAAATTCGAGAGTAACTTGGAGTTCAATGCGTCAAAAGGACAGTAAGCCTGACACCTCTTAATAATTGATAGGAATCCGACAATCACTGTGGAAACTGAAAGGGACCCTGGGTATCAAGACTCAACTAAAGAGGCATCCCTATTGTCCTGCCAAGCCTCGATGAGATTCTCGAGGTATCCCTCGCAATTAGACATGAGTCCTGACTTCGCTGAACAAACTCGAATTTTGAAGGGCCATCCAAGTCCTAACTCGAGAATATATCCCTGGTTCCCGCCGCAAATCGAGAAAAATGGAGAGACTTCCACCTCGCCGGCAGATGAGGTCCGATTCCCCTGCATTGGGTGCAGAGCAATTCCTTGTTCCACATCAAACATGAAAGGACCCTGGACTTCCTGGATGGAACTCCAGAGAGTCCCGAAGGACACTGTCACAAGTCTAAAGGGGCCCTGAGGTCACGGCAGCAACACGAAAGAGATCCGTGTCCCCGAAATCAACTCCAGATGAGGCCTGATTGCCCTGCATTGGCTCCAGAGCCAACCCACATTCCCCATCAAACACGATAAGGGGCTTAGCTTCCTTTAAACAACTCCAGCGATTCCCTGAAAACAACAACCAAAGTCTAGAAGAACACCAAGTTCAGCAACGCAACTCGAGAAAAGCTCCGTGTACCCGAAATCATTTCAAGATGAGAGTGGATTCCCTGGCATCGACTCCAGAGGAATGAAGACATTCCACAAGCTCCTTCAAATGAGGCATCTCTCAGCTATAGGAATGTAAGAGAGTCCCTGAGTTTGCTGCCCCAAGTGGAATGGACACCGAAATGCCCTGCCTCGAAATAAGGCCGGGATTCCCTGAAGTGATTTGAAGGCAGGATCGTCTTTCAGTTCTCTAGGTGAAGGGATGTCTGAATCCCCTGTGGAGACTTTAGAGAAAGAACTAGTTCCCCGCCTCATCTCCATAGGAGGCTTCACATCCCTTTGAAAATTCGAAAGGAACTTGGAGTTCAATGCTTCCAAATTAGAAGATGCCTGAGTCCTACTGAAAATTGATAGGAATCCCAATATCCCTGTGGCACCTGGAAAGGGAACCTGGGTCCCACGTCTCAAATAAAGAGGTATCCCTATTGCCCTGCCAAGCCTCAAGGAGAATCCCGATGTGTCCCTGGTAACTAGACATGAGTCCTGACATCGCTGAAGAAACACAAGTTTTAAAGGGTCATCCACGTCCTAACATGAGAGTATACCCCAGGTTCCACCGCAACTTAAGCAAAACCACGAGACTTTCCCCTCGCTGCAAGATGAGGCCCGATTCGCCTGCATTGCATGCAGAGCAATTCAGTGTTCTCCATCAAACATGACAGGAGTCTGGACTTCCTGGATGGAACTTCAGAGAGTCCCCAAGAACACTGTCACAAGTCTATAGGGAACCTGATGTGACCGCAGCAACACGAAAGGGCTCCGTGTTCTGCAAATCAACTCGAGATGAGTCCAGATTCCCCTGAATGTGCTCCAGAGCGATCCCGAATGCCCCATCCAACACGAGAAGTGGCTTGATTTCCTTTAGACAACAACAGAGAATCCCTGAGAACACTGTCTAAAGTCCAGAGGAACACAAAATTCAGCAGAGCTGCTGTTTATGACATAACTGCTTAATACCCTTCCCCTTTCTTGAGATATGGATTGTCTCCTGACCTTGTGACTAACATTACTCCTTGTTCCTTTGGTAACCGTGGCAGTTTGTTTGGTTTGCTGAACTCTATCACTCCCGAAAGAAATTTCTTGTTCTGCAGCCTGTATATACTCATAGAAAAGTCATTAAAGCACCTTTGTTCTATTAGAGCTTAGGTCCCCGCGTCTTTTTTTTGTCTCTCTCTCTCGTTTTCTCTCTGTCTCTATCATTTTCTGGCTGACTTTCTGAAGCTTGGAGACCCGTAGTGCTCACTTTTCTGCCCGGGCTTCTAAGACCCACTCGAGTGTGCGCCTAGTACCTTGTTTGACTGACGCAAACCCTGTGTCAAGGACAATATTGGTCCTTTGTGTAAGCCAAGGGATATCAGCCTTCTTCTCTCTTTTACCTTCTGATCGCCGACTCCGTACCACAAGGTTCCGGGCCATTAAAGGACCCCGGCAAATGTGGCCAAAGAACAGGGACACTGGTATACATGGTATATTGGGTGTAGTGACTCATGGACTTATTGAGGTCTGTAAATACTAAGGCTTGGGTTAAAAGGCTGGCCAGCCCCATTATTTTTCTACTTTACTTCACCACTTCTTTACATTTCAGGAACTTCTGGTTTCAAGCCAATGAATAGAGGCTTGCCTTCAAACAGTACTTGACCATAATCTTTAATATCCTCATAAGTCCAGTTTTGACTTATAAATTTGGCTCCGGGTCAAAGAAAAAGTTAAATGAGCAGCCAAACAAGGAAAAACTATTCCAATTGATCTCTAGCCCCTATGCGCTCTTATTAAAGCTGTAATTCTGCCTTTTAAAGGTATATTCTAGCCCTTCCAATATTCAGCAACAGACAAAACACTTATTATATACATATAAATTAAACGATTAAGCTTTACAAAAGGCTCAATTAAAACATTAAAAATATCTCATAATTTTCTTGCTAGTCCTGCCTGGCTGCTCCAAATGCTTCTCCTCTGCCAACATTCGCAACTCCAAAAGTCTCTTTCTTGCAATCTAATGAAAAGTTGCGTTAATTTTTAAGCTAGATTAGATGCTGCTATTTCCCATACTGTAATCAGAGTAGAAACAAAAAAAAAAAAAAAAAAAACAGCTAGAGAAATTACTTGCTTATGAAAATGGATATTAGAAATATCAAAGAGCTATAGCTGCAATTTGTCAGACTAGGATTATTATTGATTATTTAAAGGCTTGTCACAATCTAGGATCAATAACTTAAAAGATGCAAATACTAGCTGAAACAATGCTACAACCTTTTAAAAAGAGAAATGAAGGATGCTTTACATGTGGAGATAAAAACCGTAGAAAACGGACTGCCCTAAGAAGGCTAATAAAAAGCCTCCAAATATTTGCCCTTGCTGCCACAGAGGAATGCACTGGGCCAAAGACAGTAAATTTAAATTTGATATTGAAGGAAAACCTATTCCAAGAAGCTCCAAAGTGGGTATCTCCCAGGTCCACTACGACAAACAAGAGGGGCAAATTTTATCTTTTCCCTCAAACCGTCAACATCCAGCAGTGGTGCCATAAATATACCAGCTCTAAAAGAGTTTTTCATTTATCCTTAAGCAGTCTCTTCTAGAGTACCTACTGGAGTTTTTGGGCCCCTGCCCCTTAAACCTTCAGGCTTTTACAGGGCTGATCTAATTTTGCTTCTAAAGAATTAATGTTCGCCGGGGAATAATTGATTCAAATTATAAAGGAGAAATTCAAATTATGATGTCAGGTTATATTCTATGGCAATTCAAAAGAGGTTACAAAATTTCTCAGTTACTTCTTTTGCCTTACACCTTTATTAACATCTCTACTAATGTACGGAGAGGCTGATTTGGTAATACAGATCTAAAACAATCCCTATGGACATCTTTGTTTTTTAAATATGTCCAACCAAATATAAATATCAAAATTAATGGTAAAAGATTTTCTGGACCCTCAGCTCTGGGTCTAATATTATCATTTCCAAACTATTTTGGCCCTAATCCTGAACTTTACGAAAGGTCTCTTGCCAAATTGCAGGAATTTCTCAAGCCAAAGTACAATAAATTTTCAAAAGATTCAAATCTTTACATAGGATAGACCAAAAGGCCAACCTACAACATTAAGACTTAGTGTGATAGATGCACCCCTTAATCTAATAGGAAGGGATCTCCTTATGCAATGGCTAACTCAGATATACATTCCACATTTTTCCTAGGGGCCACCGCTCATTTTACAAACAAAACAGTTATTAAACTGAGAAAATTTATGAGCCTATTTAGTCAAAGCAATGGCCCCTTATGAAAGAAAAATTACAAACTAATAAAGAATTTATAAACACACAATTAAAATGGAAACATACTGAAGAATCTTACTCTTTATGGAACTCTCCTATTTTTGTTATACAAAGAAAATATAACAAATGGTGTCTCTTAATGGAGTTTAAAAATGTTAATACTTTTTTGAAACATGGTACTGCATTGTAACCAGAGATAACAATACTATTCCTCAAAATAGGCACATTATAATTACTGATTCACAACATTGATTTTTTTATATGACTTTATACCCTTTAGACTGGGAGAGACTAACTTTCTCTCTCCCTTATCCTAATCATATCGGGCCTCATAAATGTTTTCAGTAGACTATGTTACCTCAAGATATGCTTAAAAATCCTGCTACTGCTGCTGCTAAGTCACATCAGTCGTGTCCTACTCTATGCGACCCATATACGTCAGCCCACCAGGCTTCCCTATCCCTGAGATTCTCCAGACAAGAGTACTGAAATAGGGTTCCATTGCCGTCTCCATAATAGTCCTAGCATTTGTCAAAATTTTGTAGCCAAGGGTTTTCGTCCTATGTGTCAAAAATTCCCTCATGCATATATCATTAATAATATACTATAGATACAAAAAGGAGAAAGGATCTTTTTGACACTGAATGGCTATGATATTCTTTAGACTCCAGTGAAAACTGAAGAAAATAAAATCTTTATTGAAATTGCAAAACCGGTACTTGATGCACGTGTAGTAAAGGAAAGGTTAATTTTTAAAAATATTTCTTTTTTCACATCTCCAGTTCTGCCTGGGAAACAAAAATACTCCTAAGGAAAATCCTGAAGTTAACTTTTATCTTTTTCCTGGGATACTCAGACCACTCTGTCTAGGACTCCATCAATTACCAAGTTGGTGGAGCTCAAAATAAATAAAAGAAAAATATATATTAAATTTCATAAGGGGAACTGTTTTTATGTATCTAAAATTATTTATGTTTCAAATTATGTTTTTGTTTTTAGATAGTGTGGAGTTGATGGGCTCTATTTGGATTCAGCTTTTCATGAAGAGAAGGGTGTTCAAGAATGGGTATAATGTTTATTTAACTGTGAAAGTGATTTCAATATAATTATTTGTTAATCTAGTAGAGACAAGTCTTGAGTCATCAATATTATATAATAATTTGGTTATGCCTTGGTTTGGATAAGATACAATTGTTCAAAAATGGTAACTTTTCATATATATATATATATATATATATATATATATATATGTATATACATATATATATGTTAAATATATATATTATATATATATATTATATATATATATATATAAATTTATAGGTGAGATGAAAACTTTTAGATTATCTCTATTAAAAAGAATTGTATTTTTATTAAAATGATCTATTCTCTATAATCTAGAGTGGTCTCTTGAGATCAGAGTGACTTAGGTTGCTGGAGTTGTGCTGAACTAAGTAGTAGAAGTTTGTTGGATGGCTGCGTCAATCGAAATGAATTAGGATTTTTAAGCATAAATTTATGAACATTGGCTTACTCTTACAAGGGGATTTTCTTGCAGAAGTGCTGAAGTGATTTTGAGCTGTTAATGAATATAAATATACATTTGGACTGGAATGGAGGTATATACAATATAATAGGAGTTGATAAATATGTTCAATGATCTATAAAAGGCTAACATACAAGATATTTCTTGGTTACTATAGAAAAGTAAAATATAGTCCAGAGGAACACCAAGTTCAGCACACCAACTCAAGAAAAGCTCCGGGTACAAAAAATCATCTCGACATGAGAGCTGATTCCCTATTTTTGACTCAAGAGGAATGCAACTTTCTGCAAGCACCTGAACAGGAGGCCTCTCTGAGCTAGAGATATGTGGGAGGGACCTTGAGTTTGCTGCCTCAAGTGGAATGAACAACGAGATGCCATGTTTCGAAATATGGCTGATTTCCCTCCAGTGACTTGAATGCAGGCTAGTATTATATCTCCCAAGATGAAGAGATGTGTGAATCCCCTGTGGAGACTTAAGAGAAAGCCATAGTTCACCACCTCATCTCGACAGGAAGCCTCACATCCCTTTGAAAATTCGAGTGGAACTTGGAGTTCAATGCGTCAAAAGGACAGCAAGCCTGACACCTCTTAAAAATTGATAGGAATCTGACAATCACTGTGGGAACTGAAAGGGACCCTGGGTATCAAGTCTCAACTAAAGAGGCATCCTTATTGCCCTGCCAAGCTTCGAAGAGAATCTCGAGGTGTCCCTCGCAATTAGACAGGAGTCCTGACTTCTTTGAACAAACTCGAATTTTGAAGGGCCATCCAAGTCCTAACTCGAGAATATACCCCTGGTTCCCGCCGCAACTCGAGAAAAACGGCGAGACTTCCACCTCGCCGGCAGATGAGGTCCGATTCCCCTGCATTGGGTGCAGAGCAATTCCTTGTTCCACATCAAACATGAAAGGACCCTGGACTTCCTGGATGGAATTCCAGAGAGTCCCGAAGAACCCTGTCACATGTCTAAAGGGGCCCTGAGGTCACGGCAGCAACACGAAAGAGATCCGTGTCCCCGAAATCAACTTCAGATGAGGCCCGATTGCCCTGCATTGGCTCCAGAGCCAACCCACATTCCACATCAAACACCATAAGGGGCTTAACTTTCTTTAAACAACTCCAGCGATTCCCTGAAAACAACAACCAAAGTCTAGAAGAACACCAAGTTCAGCACCGCAACGCGAGAAAAGCTCCGTGTACCCCAAATTATCTCAAGATCAGAGTGGATTCCCTGGCATCGACTCCAGAGGAATGAAGACATTCCACAAGCTCCTTCAGATGAGGCATCTTTCAGCTATAGGAATGTAAGAGAATCCCTGAGTTTGCTGCCCCAAGTGGAATGGACACCGAGATGCCCTGCCTCGAAATAAGGCCGGAATTCCCTGAAGTGATTTGAAGGCAGGATCGTCTTTCAGTTCTCTAGGTGAAGGGATGTCTGAATCCCCTGTGGAGACTTTAGAGAAAGAACTAGTTCCCCGCCTCATCTCCACAGGAGGCTTCACATCCCTTTGAAAATTCGAAAGGAACTTGGAGTTCAATGCTTCCAAATTAGAACATGCCAGAGTCTTACTGAAAATTGATAGGAATCCCAATATCCCTGTGGCACCTGGAAAGGGAACCTGGGTCCCACGTCTCAAATAAAGAGGCGTCCCGATTGCCCTGCCAATCCTCGAGGAGAATCCCGATGTGTCCCTGGTAACTAGACATGAGTCCTGACATCGTTGAAGAAACACAAGTTTTAAAGGGCCATCCACGTCCTAACACGAGAGTATACCCCAGGTTCCACCACAAATCGAGAAAAACCATAAGACTTCCCCCTCGCTTGCAGATGAGGCCCGATTCCCCTGCATTGCGTGCAGAGCAATTCCGTGTTCCCCATCAAACATGAAAGGAGTCTGGACTTCCTGGATGGAACTTCACAGAGTCCCCAAGAACACTGTCACAAGTCTAGAGGGACCCTGATGTCACCGCAGCAACATAAAAGGGCTCCGTGTTCTGCAAATCAACTCGAGATGAGTCCAGATTCCCCTGAATATGCGCCAGAGCGATCCCGATTGCCCCATTCAACACGAGAAGTGGCTTGATTTCCTTTAGACAACAACAGAGAATCCCCGAGAACACCATCCAAAGTCCAGAGGAACACCAACTTCAGCAGAGCAACTCTTTATGAAAAAACTGCTTAGTCCCCTTCACCTTTCTTGAAATATGGATTGTCTCCTGACCTTGTGAGTAACATTACTCCTTGTTCCCTTGGTAACCGTGGCAGTTTGTTTGGTTTGCTGAACTCTATCATTCCCGAAAGAAGTTTCTTGTACTGCAGCCTGTATATACTTATAGAAAAATCATTAAAGCACCTTTGTTCTATTAGAGCTTAGGTCCCCGGGTCTTTTTTTGTCTCTCTCTCTCTTTTTTTCTCTCTCTCTATCATGTTCTGGCTGACTTTCTGAAGCTTGGAGACCCGTAGTGCTCACTTTTCTGCCCGGGCTTCTAAGACCCACTCGAGTGGGCGCCTGGTACCTTGTTGACTGATGCAAGCCCTGTGTCAAGGACAATATTGGTCCTTTGTGTAAACCAAGGGATATCAGCCTCCTTCTCTCTTTTACCTTCTGATTGCCAACTACGTATCACAAGGTTTCAGGCCATTAAAGGACCCCAGCAAATGTGGCCAAAGAACAGGGACACTGGTATACATGGTATATCGGGTGGAGTGACTCATGGACTTATTGAGGTCTGTAAATACTAAGGCTTGGGTTAAAAGGCTGGCCAGCCCCATTATTTTTCTACTTTACTTCACCACTACTTTACATTTCAGGAACTTCTGGTTTCACGCCAATGAATAGAGGCTTGCCTTCAAACAGTACTTGACCATAATCTTTAATATCCTCATAAGTCCAGTTTTGACTTATAAATTTGGCTCCGGGTCAAGGAAAAAGTTAAATGAGCAGCCAAACAAGGAAAAACTATTCCAATTGATCTCTAGCCCCTTTGCGCTCTTATTAAAGCTGTAATTCTGCCATTTAAAGGTATATTCCAGCCCTTCCAATATTCAGCAACAGACAAAACACTTATTATATACATATAAATTAAATGATTAATCTTTACAAAAGGCTCAATTAAAATATTAAAAATATCTCATAATTTTCTTGCTAGCCCTGCCTGGCTGCTCCAAATGCTTCTCCTCTGCCAACATTCGCAACTCCAAAAGTCTCTTTCTTGCAATCTAATGAAAAGTTACATTAGTTTTTAAGCTACAGTAGATGCTGCTATTTCCCATACTGTAATCCAAGCGGAAAAAAAAAAAAAAAAAAAAAAACAGCTAGAGAAATTACTTGCTTATGAAAATGGATATTAGAAATATCAAAGAGCTATAGCTGCAATTTGTCAGACTATGATTATTATTGATTATTTAAAGGCTTGTCACAATCTAGGATCAATAACTTAAAAGATGCAAATATTAGCTGAAACAATGCTACAACCTTTTAAAAAGGGAAATGAAGGATGCTTTACATGTGGAGATAAAAACCGTAGAAAACGGACCGCCCTAAGAAGGCTAATAAAAAGCCTCCAAAAATTTGCCCTTGCTGCCCCAGAGGAATGCACTGGGCCAAAAACAGTAAACGTAAATTTGATATTGAAGGAAAACCTATTCCAAGAAGCTCCAAAATGGGTACCTCCCAGGTCCACTACGACAAACAAGAGGGGCAAATTCTATCTTTTCCCTCAAACCGTCAACGTCCACCAGTGGTGCCATTAATATACCAGCTCTAAATGAGTTTTTCATTTATCCTTAAGCAGTCCCTTCTAGAGTACCTACTGGAGTTTTTGGGCCCCTGCCCCTTAAACCTTCAGGCTTTTACAGGGCTGATCTAATTTTGCTTCTAAAGGAATTAAAGTTCGGCGGGGAATAATTGATTCAAATTAAAAAGGAGAAATTCAAATTATGATGTCAGGTCATATTCTATGGCAATTCAAAAGAGGTGTCAAAATTCCTCAGTTTCTTCTTTTGCCTTACACCTCTATTAACATCTCTACTAATATACAGAGAGACAGATTTGCTAATACAGATCAAAACAATCCCTATGGACATCTTTGTTATTTAAATATGTCCAACCAAATATAAATATCAAAATTAATGGTAAAATATTTACTGGACTCTCAGCACTGGGTCTAATATTATCATTTCCAAACTATTTTGGCCCTAATCCTGAACTTTACGAAAGGTCGCTTTCCAAATTACAGGAATTTCACAAGCCAAAGTACAATAAATTTTCAAAATATTCAAATCTTTACATAGGATAGACCAAAATTCCAACCTACAAGATTAAGACCTATTGTGATAGATGCACCCCTTAATCTAATAGGAAGGGATCTCCTTAGGCAATGGCTAACTCAGATATACATTCCACATTTTTCCTAGGGGCCACTGCTCATTTTACAAACAAAAGAGTTATTAAACTAACTGAGAAAATATATGAGCCTATTTAGTCAAAGCAATGACCCCTTATGAAAGAAGAATTACAAGCTAATAAAGAATTTATAAACACACAATTAAAATGTAAACATACTGAAGAATCTTGCTCTTTTTGGAACTTTCCTATTTTTGTTAAAGAAAGAAAATATAACAAATGGTGTCTCTTAACAGAGCTTAAAAATGTTAATTTTTTTTTGAATCATGGTACTGCATTTTAACCAGGGATAACAGTACTATTCCTCAAAATAGGCACATTATTATTACTGATTCACAACATTGACTTTTTAATATGCCTTTATACCCTTTAGACTGGGAGAGACTAACTTTCTCTCTCCCTTATCCTAATCATATCGGGCCTCATAAAAGATTTCAGTAGACTATGTTACCTCAAGGTATGCTTAAAAGTCCTGCTACTGCTGCTGCAAATTCACATCAGTCGTGTCCTAATCTATGCAACCCCATAGACGTCAGCCCACCAGGCTTCCCTATCCCTGAGATTCTCCAGACAAGAGTACTGAAATAGGGTTCCATTGCCGTCTCTATAACAGTCCTAGCATTTGTCAAAATTTTGTAGCCAAGGGTTTTCATCCTATGTGTCAAAAATTCCCTCATGCGTATATCATTAATATACTATAGCTACAAAAAGGAGAAAGGATCTTTTTGACACTGAATGGCTACGATATTTTTTAGATTCCAGTGAAAACTGAAGAAAATAAAATCTTTATTGAAATTGCAAAACCGGTACTTGATGCACGTGTAGTAAAGGAAAGGTTAATTTTTTAAAATATTTCTTTTTTCAGATCTCCAGTTCTGCCTGGGAAGCAAAAATAGGCCTAAGGAAAATCCTTAAGTTAACTTTTATCTTTTTCTTGAGATACACAGACCACTCTATCTAGGACTCCACCAATTACCACGTTTGTGGAGCTCAAAATAAATAAATAAAACAAAAATATATTTTAAATTTCATAAGGGGAACTGTGTTTAGGTATCTAAAATTATCTATGTTTCAAATTATGTTTTTGTTTTTAGATAGTGTGGAGTTAATGGGCTCTATTTGGATTCAGCTTTTCATGAAGAGAAGGGTGTTCAAGGTTGGGTATAATATTTGTTTAACTATGAAAGTGATTTCAATATAATTATTTGTTAATTTAGTAGAGACAAGTCGAGTCATCAATATTATATAATAATTTGGTTACGCCTTGGTTTGGGGTAAGATACAATTGTCCATAAAAGGTAACTCTTTTATATATATATATATGTTAAATATATATATTATATAATATATTATAAATATATATATAAATTTATAGGTGAGATGAAAACTTTTAGATTATCTCTAACAAAAAGAATTGTATTTTTGATAAAATGATCTATTCTCTATAATCCGGAGTGGTCTCTTGAGATCAGAGTGACATAGGTTGCTGGAGTTGTGCTGAAGTAAGTAGTAGAAGTTTGTTGGAAGGCTGGGTCAATCGAAATGAATCAGGATTTTTAAGCATAAATTGATGAACATTGGCTTACTCTTACAAGGGGATTTTCTTGCAGAAGAGCTGAAGTGATTTTGAGCTGTTAATGAATATAAATATATATTTGGACTGGAATGGACGTATATACAATATAATAGGAGTTGATAAATATGTTCAATGATCTGTAAAATGCTAACATACAAGATATTTCTTGGTTACTATAGAAAAGTAAAATATAATTCAGAGGAACACCAAGTTCAGCACACCAACTCAAGAAAAGCTCCGGGTACAACAAATCATCTCGACATGAGAGCTGATTCCCTATTTTTGACTCATGAGGAATGCAACTTTCCACAAGCACCTGAACAGGAGGCCTCTCTGAGCTACAGATATGTGGGAGGGACCCTGAGTTTGCTGCCTCAAGTGGAATGAACACCGAGATGCCATGGTTCGAAATATGGCCGATTTCCCTCCAGTGACTTGAATGCAGGCTAGTCTTTCATCTCCCAAGATGAAGAGATGTGTGAATCCCCTGTGGAGACTTTAGAGAAAGCCATAGATCACTGCCTCATCTCGACAGGAGGCCTCACATCCCCTTGAAAATTCGAGTGGAACTTGGAGTTCAATGCGTCAAAAGGACAGCAAGCCTGACACCACTCAAAAATTGATAGGAATCCGACAATCACTGTGGGAACTGAAAGGGACCCTGGGTATCAAGTCTCAACTAAAGAGGCATCCCTATAGCCCTGCCAACCTCGATGAGAATCTCGAGGTGTCCCTCGCAATTAGACATGAGTCCTGACTTTGTTGAACAAACTCAAATTTTGAAGGGCCATCCAAGTCCTAACTCGAGAATATACCCCTGGTTCCCGCCGCAACTCAAGAAAACCGGCGAGACTTCCACCTTGCCGGCAGATGAGGTCCGATTTCCCTGCATTGGGTGCAGAGCAATTCCTTGTTCCACATCAAACATGAAAGGATCCTGGACTTCCTGGATGGAACTCCAGAGAGTCCCGAAGAACACTGTCACAAGTCTAAAGGGGCCCTGAGGTTACGGCAGCAACACGAAAGAGATCCGTGTCCCCGAAATCAACTCCAGATGAGGCCGGATTGCCCTGCATTGGCTCCAGAGCCAACCCACATTCCCCATCAAACACGATAAGGGGCTTAGCTTCCTTTAAACAACTCCAGCGATTCCCTGAAAACAACAACCAAAGTCTAGAAGAACACCAAGTACAGCACCGCAACTCGAGAAAAGCTCCGTGTACCCTAAATCATCTCAAGATGAGAGGGGATTCCCTGGCATCGATTCAAGAGGAATGAAGACATTCCATAAGCTCCCTCAGCCGAGGTATCTCTCAGCTATAGGAATGTAAGAGAGTCCCTGAGTTTGCTGCCCCAAGTGAAATGGACACCGAGATGCCCTGCCTCGAACTAAGGCCGGAATTCCCTGAAGTGTTTTGAAGGCAGGATCGTCTTTCAGTTCTCAAGGTGAAGGGATGTCTGAATCCCCTGTGGAGACTTTAGAGAAAGAACTAGTTCCCTGCCTCATCTCCACAGGAGACTTCACATCCCTTTGAAAATTCGAAAGGAACTTGGAGTTCAATGCTTCCAAATTAGAAGATGCCTGAGTCCTACTGAAAATTGATAGGAATCCCAATATCCCTGTGGCACCTGGAAAGGGAACCTGGGTCCCACGTCTCAAATAAAGAGGCGTCCCAATTGCCCTGCCAAGCCTCGAGGAGAATCCCGATGTGTCCCTGGTAACCAGACATGAGTTCTGACATCGCTGAAGAAAAACAAGATTTAAAGGGCCATCCACGTCCTAACACGAGAGTATACCCCAGGTTCTACCGCAACTCGAGAAAAACCACGAGACTTCCCCCTCGCTTCCAGATGAGGCCCGATTCCCCTGCATTGCGTGCAGAGCAATTCCGTGTTCCCCATCAAACATGAAAGGAGTCTGGACTTCCTGGATGGAACTTCAGAGAGTCCCCAAGAACACTGTCACAAGTCTAGAGGGACCCTGATGTCACCGCAGCAACACGACAAAGGCTCCGTGTTCTGCAAATCAACTCGAGATGAGTCCAGATTCCCCTGAATGTGCTCCAGAGCGATCCCGAATGTCCCGTTCAACAGGAGAAGTGGCTTGATTTCCTTTAGACAACAACAGAGAATCCCCGAGAACACCATCCAAAGTCCAGAGGAACACCAACTTCAGCAGAGCAACTCTTTATGAAAAAACTGCTTAGTCCCCTTCACCTTTCTTGAAATATGGATTGTCTCCTGACCTTGTGAGTAACATTACTCCTTGTTCCCTTGGTAACCGTGGCAGTTTGTTTGGTTTGCTGAACTCTATCATTCCCGAAAGAAGTTTCTTGTACTGCAGCCTGTATATACTTATAGAAAAATCATTAAAGCACCTTTGTTCTATTAGAGCTTAGGTCCCCGGGTCTTTTTTGTCTCTCTCTCTCTTTTTTTCTCTCTCTCTATCATTTTCTGGCTGACTTTCTGAAGCTTGGAGACCCGTAGTGCTCACTTTTCTGCCCGGGCTTCTAAGACCCACTCGAGTGGGCTCCTGGTACCTTGTTGACTGATGCAAGCCCTGTGTCAAGGACAATATTGGTCCTTTGTGTAAACCAAGGGATATCAGCCTCCTTCTCTCTTTTACCTTCTGATCGCCAACTCCATATCACAAGGTTTCAGGCCATTAAAGGACCCCAGCAAATGTGGCCAAAGAACAGGGACACTGGTATACATGGTATATCGGGTGGAGTGACTCATGGACTTATTGAGGTCTGTAAATACTAAGGCTTGGGTTAAAAGGCTGGCCAGCCCCATTATTTTTCTACTTTACTTCACCACTACTTTACATTTCAGAAACTTCTGGTTTCACGCCAATGAATAGAGGCTTGCCTTCAAACAGTACTTGACCATAATCCTTAATATCCTCATAAGTCCAGTTTTGACTTATAAATTTGGCTCCGGGTCAAGGAAAAAGTTAAATGAGCAGCCAAACAAGGAAAAACTATTCCAATTGATCTCTAGCCCCTATGCGATCTTATTAAAGCTGTAATTCTGCCATTTAAAGGTATATTCTAGCCCTTCCAATATTCAGCAACAGACAAAACACTTATTATATACATATAAATTAAATGATTAAGCTTTACAAAAGGCTCAATTAAAATATTAAAAATATCTCATAATTTTCTTGCTAGCCCTGCCTGGCTGCTCCAAATGCTTTTCCTCTGCCAACATTCGCAACTCCAAAAGTCTCTTTCTTGCAATCTAATGAAAAGTTACATTAGTTTTTAAGCTACAGTAGATGCTGCTATTTCCCATACTGTAATCCAAGCGGAAACAAACAAACAAAAAAAAAAACAGCTAGAGAAATTACTTGCTTATGAAAATGGATATTAGAAATATCAAAGAGCTATAGCTGCAATTTGTCAGACTAGGATTATTATTGATAATTTAAAGGCTTGTCACAATCTAGGATCAATAACTTAAAAGATGCAAATATTAGCTGAAACAATGCTACAACCTTTTAAAAAGGGAAATGAAGGATGCTTTACATGTGGAGATAAAAACCGTAGAAAACGGACCGCGCTAAGAAGGCTAATAAAAAGCCTCCAAAAATTTGCCCTTGCTGCCCCAGAGGAATGCACTGGGCCAAAGACAGTAAACGTAAATTTGATATTGAAGGAAAACCTATTCCAAGAAGCTCCAAAATGGGTACCTCCCAGGTCCACTACGACAAACAAGAGGGGCAAATTTTATCTTTTCCCTCAAACCGTCAACGTCCACCAGTGGTGCCATTAATATACCAGCTCTAAATGAGTATTTCATTTATCCTTAAGCAGTCCCTTCTAGAGTACCTACTGGAGTTTTTGGGCCCCTGCCCCTTAAACCTTCAGGCTTTTACAGGGCTGATTTAATTTTGCTTCTAAAGGAATTAATGTTCGGCGGGGAATAACTGATTCAAATTATAAAGGAGAAATTCAAATTATGATGTCAGGTTACATTCTATGGCAATTCAAAAGAGGTTACAAAATTCCTCAGTTTCTTCTTTTGCCTTACACCTCTATTAACATCTCTACTAATGTACGGAGAGGCAGATTTGCTAATACAGATGAAAAACATTCCCTATGGACATCTTTGTTATTTAAATATGTCCAACCAAATATATATATCAAAATTAATGGTAAAAGATTTTCTGGACCCTCAGCACTGGGTCTAATATTATCATTTCCAAACTATTTTGGCCCTAATCCTGAACTTTACGAAAGGTCTCTTGCCAAATTGCAGGAATTTCTCAAGCCAAAGTACAATAAATTTTCAAAATATTCAAATCTTCACATAGGATAGACCAAAAGGCCAACCTACAACATTAAGACCTAGTGTGATAGATGCACTCCTTAATCTAATAGGAAGGGATCTCCTTATGCAATGGCTAACTCAGATATACATTCCACATTTTTCCTAGGGGCCACTGCCCATTTTACAAAAAAAACAGTTATTAAACTAACTGAGAAAATTTATGAGCCTATTTAGTCAAAGCAATGGACCCTTATGAAAGAAAAATTACAAGCTAATAAAGAATTTATAAACACGCAATTAAAATGGAATCATACTGAAGAATCTTGCTCTTTTTGGAACTCTCCTATTTTTGTTATACAAAGAAAATATAATAAATGGTGTCTCTTAACGGAGTTTAAAAATGTTAATTCTTTTTGAAACATGGTACTGCATTGTACCCAGAGATACCAGCTATTTCTCAAAATAGGCACATTATTATTACTGATTCACAACATTGATTTTTTAATATGCCTTTATACCCTTTAGACTGGGAGAGACTAACTTTCTCTCTCCCTTATCCTAATCATATCGGGCCTCATAAAAGTTTTCAGTAGATTATGTTACCTCAGGGTATGCTTAGTAGTCCTGCTACTGCTGCTGCTAAGTCACATCAGTCGTGTCCTACTCTATGCGACCCCATAGACGGCAGCCCACCAGGCTTCCTTATCCCTGAGATTCTCCAGACAAGAGTACTGAAATAGGGTTCCATTGCCGTCTCCATAATAGTCCTAGCATTTGTCAAAATTTTATAGCCAAGGGTTTTTGTCCTATGTGTCAAAAATTCCCTCATGCATATATCATTAATAATATACTATAGCTACAAAAAGGAGAAAGGATCTTTTTGACACTGAATGGCTACGGTATTCTTTAGACTCCAGTGAAAACTGAAGAAAATAAAATCTTTATTGAAATTGCAAAACTGGTACTTGATGCACGTGGAGTAAAGGAAAGGTTAATTTTTTAAAATACTTCTTTTTTCAGATCTCCAGTTCTGCCTGGGAAACAAAAATAGGCCTAAGGAAAATCCTTAAGTTAACTTTTATATTTTTCTTGGGATACACAGACCACTCTATCTAGGACTCCACCAATTATCATGTTGGTGGAGCTCAAAAAAAATAAATAAAACAAAAATATATTTTAAATTTCATAAGGGGAACTGGTTTTAGGTATCTAAAATTATCTATGTTTCAAATTATGTTTTTGTTTTTAGATAGTGTGGAGTTAATGGGCTCTATTTGGATTCAGCTTTTCATGAAGAGAAGGGTGTTCAAGGTTGGGTATAATGTTTATTTAACTATGAAAGTGATTTCAATATAATTATTTGTTAATCTAGTAGAGAAAAGTCTTGAGTCATCAATATTATATAATAATTTGGTTATGCCTTGGTTTGGGTAAGATACAATTGTCAAAAAATGGTAACTCTTTGTATATAGAAATAAATATATATATATATTATATATATATAGGTTAAATATATATATATATAATATATATATATATATATATAAATTTATATTTGAGATGAAAACTTTTAAATTATCTCTCTAAAAAAGAATTGTATTTTTGTTAAAATGATCTATTCTCTATAATCTGGAGTGGTCTCTTGAGATCAGAGAGACTTATGTTGCTGGAGTTGTGCTGAACTAAGTAGTAGAAGTTTGTTGGATGGCTGGGTCAATCGAAATGAATTAGGATTTTTAAGCATAATTTGATGAACATTGGCTTACTCTTACAAGGGGATTTTCTTGCAGAAGAGCTGAAGTGATTTTGAGCTGTTAATGAATATAAATATATATTTGTACTGGAATGGAGGTATATACAATATAATAGGAGTTGATAAATATGTTCAATGATCTATAAAATGCTAACATACAAGATATTTCTTGGTTACTATAGAAAAGTAAAATATAGTCCAGAGGAATACCAAGTTCAGCACACCAACTCAAGAAAAGTTCCGGGTACACCAAATCATCTCGACATGAGAGCTGATTCCCTATTTTTGACTCATGAGGAATGCAACTTTCCACAAGCACCAAAACAGGAGGCCTCTCTGAGCTACAGATATGTGGGAGGGACCCTGAGTTTGCTGCCTCAAGTGGAATGAAAACCGAGATGCCATGGTTCGAAATATGGCCGATTTCCCTCCAGTGATTTGAATGCAGGCTAGTCTTTCATCTCCCAAGATGAAGAGATGTGTGAATCCCCTGTGGAGACTTTAGAGAAAGCCCTAGTTCACCGCCTCATCTCGACAGGAGGCCTCACATCCCCTTGAAAATTCGAGAGGAACTTGGAGTTCAATGCGTCAAAAGGACAGCAAGCCTGACACCACTTAAAAATTGATAGGAATCCGACAATCACTGTTGGAAATTAAAGGGACCCTGGGTATCAAGTCTCAACTAAAGAGACATACCTATTGCCCTGCCAAGCCTCGATGAGAATCTCGAGGTGTCCCTAGCAATTAAACATGAGTCCTGATTTTGCTGAACAAATTCGAATTTTGAAGGGCCATCCAAGTCCTAACTCGAGAATATACCCCTGGTTCCCGCCGCAACTCAAGAAAAATGGCGAGACTTCCACCTCGCCGGCAGATGAGGTCCGATTTCCCTGCATTGGGTGCAGAGCAATTCCTTGTTCCACATCAAACATGAAAGGATCCTGGACTTCCTGGATGGAACTCCAGAGAGTCCCGAAGAACACTGTCACAAGTCTAAAGGGGCCCTGAGGTTACGGCAGCAACACGAAAGAGATCCGTGTCCCTGAAATCAACTCCAGATGAGGCCCGATTGCCCTGCATTGGCTCCAGAGCCAACCCACATTCCCCATCAAACACAATAAGGGGCTTAACTTTCTTTAAACAACTCCAGCGATTCCCTGAAATCAACAACCAAAGTCTAGAAGAACACCAAGTTCAGCATCGCAACGCGAGAAACGCTCCGTGTACCCCAAATCATCTCAAGATGAGAGTGGATTCCCTGGCATCGACTCAAGAGGAATGAAGACATTCCACAAGCTCCTTCAGATGAGGCATCTCTCAGCTATAGGAATGTAAGAGAGTCCCTGAGTTTGCTGCCCCAAGTGGAATGGACACCGAGATCCCCTGCCTCGAAATAAGGCTGGAATTCCCTGAAGTGATTTGAAGGCAGGATCGTCTTTCAGTTCTCTAGGTGAAGGGATGTCTGAATCCCCTGTGGAGACTTTAGAGAAAGAACTAGATCCCATCCTCATCTCCACAGGAGGCTTCACATCCCTTTGAAAATTCGAAAGGAACTTGGAGTTCAATGCTTCCAAATTAGAAGATGCCTGAGTCCTACTGAAAATTGATAGGAATCCCAATATCCCTGTGGCACCTGGAAAGGGAACCTGGGTCCCACGTCTCAAATAAAGAGGCGTCCTATTGCCCTGCCAAGCCTCGAGGAGAATCCCGATGTGTCCCTGGTAACTAGACATGAGTCCTGACATCGCTGAAGAAACACAAGTTTTAAAGGTCCATCCACGTCCTAACACGAGAGTATACCCCAGGTTCCACCGCAACTCAAACAAAACCACGAGACTTTCCCCTCGCTGCCAGATGAGGCCCAAATCCCCTGCATTGCATGCAGAGCAATTCCGTGTTCCCCATCAAACATGAAAGGCGTCTGGACTTCCTGGATGGAACTTCAGAGAGTCCCCAAGAACACTGTCACATGTCTAGAGGGACCCTGATGTCACCACAGCAACACGAAAGGGCTCCGTGTTCTGCAAATCAACTCGAGATGAGTCCAGATTCCCCTGAATGTGCTCCAGAGCGATCCCGAATGCCCCATCCAACACGAGAATTGACTTGACATCCTTTAGACAACAACAGAGAATCCCCGAGAACACCATCCAAAGTCCAGAGGAACATCAATTCAGCACAGCAACTCTTTATGACAAAACTGCTTAATCCCCTTCCCCTTTCTTGAGATATGGATTGTCTCCTGACCTTGTGACTAATATTACTCCTTGTTCCCTTGGTAACCGTGGCAGTTTGTTTGGTTTGCTGAACTCTATCATTCCCGAAAGAAGTTTCTTGTACTGCAGCCTGTATATACTCATAGAAAAATCATTAAAGCACCTTTGTTCTATTAGAGCTTAGGTCCCGGGGTCTTTTTTTGTCTCTCTCTCTCTTTTTCTCTCTCTCTCTATCATTTTCTGGCTGACTTTCTGAAGCTTGGAGACCCGTAGTGCTCACTTTTCTGCCCGGGCTTCTAAGACCCATTCGAGTGGGCTCCTGGTACCTTGTTGACTGATGCAAGCCCTGTGTCAAGGACAATATTGGTCCTTTGTGTAAACCAAGGGATATCAGCCTCCTTCTCTCTTTTACCTTCTGATCGCCAACTCCGTACCACAAGGTTCCGGGCCATTAAAGGACCCCAGCAAATGTGGCCAAAGAACAGGGACACTGGTATACATGGTATATCGGGTGGAGTGACTCATGGACTTATTGAGGTCTGTAAATACTAAGGCTTGGGTTAAAAGGCTGGCCAGCCCCATTATTTTTTTACTTACTTCACCACTTCTTTACATTTCAGGAACTTCTGGTTTCACGCCAATGAATAGAGGCTTGCCTTCAAACAGTACTTGACCATAATCCTTAATATCCTCATAAGTCCAGTTTTGACTTATAAATTTGGCTCCGGGTCAAAGAAAAAGTTAAATGAGCAGCCAAACAAGGAAAAACTATTCCAATTGATCTCTAGCCCCTATGCGCTCTTATTAAAGCTGTAATTCTGCCATTTAAAGGTATATTCTAGCCCTTCCAATATTCAGCAACAGACAAAACACTTATTATATACATATAAATTAAATGATTAAGCTTTACAAAAGGCTCAATTAAAACATTAAAAATATCTCATAATTTTCTTGTTAGCCCTGCCTGGCTGCTTCAAATGCTTCTCCTCTGCCAACATTCATAAATCCAAAAGTCTCTTTCTTGCAATCTAATGAAAAGTTACATTAATATTTAAGCTAGACTAGATGCTGCTATTTCCCATACTGTAATCCGAGCAGAAACAAAACAAACAAAAAAAAAAAAACAGCTAGAGAAATTATTTGCTTATGAAAATGAATATTAGAAATATCAAAGAGCTATAGCTGCAATTTGTCAGACTAGGATTATTATTATTATTTAAAGGCTTGTCACAATCTAGTATCAATAACTTAAAAGATGCAAATACTAGCTGAAACAATGCTACAACCTTTTAAAAAGAGAAATGAAGGATGCTTTTCATGTGGAGATAAAACCCGTTGAAAAAGGACTGCCCTAAGAAGGCTAATAAAAAGCCCCCAAAACTTTGCCCTTGCTGCCACAGAGGAATGCACTGGGCCAAAGACAGTAAATTTAAATTTGATATTGAAGGAAAACCTATTCCAAGAAGCTCCAAAGTGGGTACCTCCCAGGTCCACTACGACAAACAAGAGGGGCAAATTCTATCTTTTCCCTCAAACGTCAACGTCCAGCAGTGGTGCCATTAATATACCAGCCCTAAATGAGTTTTTCCTTTATCCTTAAGCAGTCCCTTCTAGAGTACCTACTGGAGTTTTTGATCCCCTGCCCCTTAAACCTTCAGGCTTTTACAGGGCTGATCTAATTTTGCTTCTAAAGGAATTAATGTTCGGCGGGGAATAATTGATTCAAAATTAAAAAGGAGAAATTCAAATTATGATGTCAGGTCATATTCTATGGCAATTCAAAAGAGGGGACAAAATTCCTCAATTTCTTCTTTTGCCTTACACCTCTATTAACATCTCTACTAATGTACGGAGAGGCAGATTTGCTAATACAGATCAAAAACAATCCCTATGGACATCTTTGTTATTTAAATATGTCCAACCAAATATAAATATCAAAATTAATGGTAAAAGATTTTCTGGACCCTCAGCACTGGGTCTAATATTATCATTTCCAAACTATTTTGGCCCTAATCCTGAACTTTACGAAAGGTCTCTTGCCAAATTGCAGGAATTTCTCAAGCCAAAAGTACAATAAATTTTCAAAATATTCAAATCTTCACATAGGATAGACCAAAAGGCCAACCTACAACATTAAGACCTATTGTGATAGATGCACCCCTTAATTTAATAGGAAGGGATCTCCTTATGCAATGGCTAACTCAGATATACATTCCACATTTTTCCTAGGGGCCACTGCTCATTTTACAAACAAAACAATTATTAAACTAACTGAGAAAATTTATGAGCCTATTTAGTCAAAGCAATGGCCCCTTATGAAAGAAAAATTACAAGCTAATAAAGAACTTATAAACACACAATTAAAATGGAAACATACTGAAGAATCTTGCTCTTTTTGGAACTCTCCTATTTTTGTTATACAAAGAAAATATAACAAATGGTGTCTCTTAACAGAGTTTAAAAATGTTAATTCTTTTTTGAAACATGGTACTGCATTGTAACCAGAGAAACCAGTACTATTCCTCAAAATAGGCACATTATTATTACTGATACACAAAATTGATTTTTTAATATGCCTTTATACCATTTAGACTGGGAGAGACTAACTTTCTCTCTCTCTTATCCTAATCATATCGGGCCTCATAAAAGATTTCAGTAGACTATGTTAACTCAAGGTATGCTTAGAAGTCCTGCTACTGCTGCTGCTAAGTCACTTCAGTCGTGTCCTACTCTATGCGACCCCATAGACGTCAGCCCACCAGGCTTCACTATCCCTGAGATTCTCCAGACAAGTGTACTGAAATAGGGTTCCATTGCCGTCTCCATAATAGTTCTAGCATTTGTCAAAATTTTGTAGCCATGGGTTTACGTCCTATGTGTCAAAAATTCCCTCATGCATATATCATTAATAATATACTATAGCTACTAAAAGTGAAAGGATTTTTGACACTGAATGGCTATGATATTCTTTAGACTCCAGTGAAAACTGATGAAAATAAAATTTTTATTGAAATTGCAAAACCGGTACTTGATGCACATGTAGTAAAGGAAAGGTTAATTTTTTAAAATATTTCTTTTTTCAGAACTCCAGTTCTGCCTGGGAAACAAAAATAGGCCTAAGAAAAATCCTTAAGTTAACTTTTATCTTTTTCTTGGGATACACAGCCCACTCTATCTAGGACTCCACCAATTAGCAAGTTGGTGGAGCTCAAAATAAAAAAATAAAACCAAAAGATATTTTAAATTTCATAAGGGAACTGTGTCTATGTATCAAAAATTTTCTATGTTTCAATGTACGTTTTTGTTTTTAGATAGTGTGGAGTTAATGGGCTCTATTTGGATTCAGCTTTTCATGAACAGAAGGGTGTTCAATGTTGGGTATAATGTTTATTTAACTGTGAAAGTGATTTCAATATAATTATTTGTTAATCTAGTAGAGACAAGTCTTGAGTCATCAACATTATATAATAATTTTGTTATGCCTTGTTTTGGGGTAAGATACAATTGTCCAAAAAAAGGTAAATGTTTATATATATATATATATATATATATATATATATATATATATATATATATATAAATTTATAGGTGAGATGAAAACTTTTATATTATCTCTATTAAAAAGAAATTTATTTTTGATAAAATGATCTATTCTCTATAATCTGGAGTGGTCTCTTGAGATCAGAGTGACTTAGGTTGCTGGAGTTGTGCTGAACTAAGTAGTAGAAGTTTGTTGGATGGCTGGGTCATTCCAAATGAATTAGGATTTTTAAGCATTAATTGCTGAACATTGGCTTACTCTTACAAGGGGATTTTCTTGCAGAAGAGCTGAAGTGATTTTGAGCTGTTAATGTATATAAATATATATTTGGACTGGAATGGACGTATATAAAATATAATAGGATTTGATAAATATGTTCAATGATCTATAAAATGCTAACAAACAAGATATTTCTTGGTTGCTATAGAAAAGTAAAATATAGTCCAGAGGAACACCAAGTTCAGCACACCAACTCAAGAAAAGCTCCGGGTTACCCAAATCATCTCGAGATGAGAGCTGATTCCATATTTTTGACTCAAGAGGAATGCAACTTTCCACAAGCACCTGATCAGGAGAGCTCTCTGAACTATAGATATGTGAGAGGGACCCTGAGTTTGCTGCCTCAAGTGGAATGAACACCGAGATGCCATGATTCGAAATATGGCCGATTTCCCTCCAGTGACTTGAATGCAGGCTAGTCTTTCATCTCCCAAGATGAAGAGATGTGTGAATCCCTGTGGAGACTTTAGAGAAAGCCCTAGTTCCCCGCATCATCTCGACAGGAGGCCTCACATCCCTTTGAAAATCGAGAGGAACTTGGAGTTCAATGCGTGAAAAGGACAGCAAGCCTGACACCTCTTAAAAATTGATAGGAATCCGACAATTACTGTGGGAACTGAAAGGGACCCTGGGTATCAAGTCTCACCTAAAGAGGCATCCTTTTGCCCTGCCAAGCCTCGATGAGAATCTCGAGGTGTCCCTCGCAATTATACATGAGTCCTGACTTTGCTGAACAAACTCGAATTTTGAAGGGCCATCCAAGTCCTAACTCGAGAATATACCCCTGGTTCCCGCCGCAACTCGAGAAAAACGGCGAGACTTCCACCTCGCCGGCAGATGAGGTCCGATTCCCCTGCATTGGGTGCAGAGTAATTCCTTGTTCCACATCAAACATGAAAGGATCCTGGATTTCCTGGATGGAACTCCAGAGAGTCCCGAAGAGCACTGACACAAGTCTAAAGGGGCCCTGAGGTCACGGCAGCAACACGAAAGAGATCCGTGTCCCCGAAATCAACTCCAGATGAGGCCCGATTGCCCTGCATTGGATCCAGAGCCAACCCACATTCCCCATCAAACACGATAAGGGGCTTAACTTCCTTTAAACAACTCCAGCGATTCCCTGAAAACAACAACCAAAGTCTAGAAGAACACCAAGTTCAGCACCGCAACTCGAGAAAAGCTCCGTGTACCCCAAATCATTTCAAGATGAGAGTGGATTCCCTGGCATCGACTCAGGAGGAATGAAGACATTCCACAAGCTCCTTCAGATGAGGCATCTCTCAGCTATAGGTATGTAAGAGAGTCCCTGAGTTTGCTGCCCCAAGTGGAATGGACACCGAGATGCCCCGACTCAAAATAAGGCCGGATTTCCCTGCAGTGACTTGAATGCAGGCTCGTCTTTCATCTTACAAGATGAAGGGATGACTGAATCCACTGTGGAGACTTTAGAGAAAGCTCTATTTCACCGCCTCATCTCGACGGGATGCCTCATATCCTTTTGACGATGCAAATGGAACCCCCAGTTCAATGAGTTCAATATTTCAAAAGGAGACGATGCCTGAGTCCACTTGAAAATTGACAGGAATTCCAATATTCCTTTGGCAACTGGAAAGGGAACCTGGGTCTCACCCCTCACCTCGATAGGCATCCATAAACCCTGTCAAGCGTCGAGGAGAATACCGAGGTGTCCCAAGCAACTAGACAGGAGTCCTGACTTCGATGAATAAACACGACTTTTGAAGGGCCATCCACGTCCCAACTCGAGAATACACCCCAGGTTCCCGCCGCAACTCGAGGAAAAACCTCGAGACTTCCCCCTCGCTGCCAGATTAGTCCCGATTCCCTGCATTGCCTGCAGAGCAATACCGTGTTCCCCATCAAACATGAAAGGAGTCTGGACTTCCTGGATGGAAGTTCAGAGAGTCCCCAAGAACACAGTCACAAGTCTAGAGGGACCTTGATGTCACTGCAGCAACACGAAAGGGCTCCGTGTTGCGCAAACCAAATCGAGATGAATCTAGATTTCCCTGCATGTGCTCTAGAGCCATCCCGACTTCCCCATCGAACACGAGAAGTTGCTTCACTTCCTTTAAACAACAACAGAGAATCCCTGAGAACACATTCCAAAGTCCAGAGGAACACCAAGTTCAGCAGAGCAACTCTTTAAGACAAAACTGTTTAGTCCCCTTCCCCTTTCTTGAGATATGCATTGTCTCCTGACTTTTGACTAACATTACTCCTTGTTCCCTTGGTAACCGTTGCAGTTTGTTTGGTTCGCTGAACTCTATCATTCCCGAAAGAAGTTTCTTGTACTGCAGCCTGTATATATTCATAGATAAATCTTTAAAGCACCTTTGCTCCATTAGAGATTAGGTCCCCGTGTCTTTTTTTGTCTCTCTCTCTCTTTTTTCTCTCTCTATCTTTTTCTGGCTGACTCTCTGGAGCGTGGAGACCCGTCGTGCTCACTTTTCTGCCCAGGCTTCTAAGACCCCCTCTAGAGGGCGCCTGGAACTTTGGTGAGTGATGCAAGCCCTGTGTCAAAGAGAATATTGGTCCTCTGTGTAAACCAAGGGATATTAGCCTCCTCCTCTCTTTTATTTTCTGATCGCCAACTTCGTACCACAAGGTTCCGGTCCATTAAAGGACCCCAGCAATGTGGCTAAAGAACAGGGACACTGGTATACGTGGTATATCGGGTGGAGTGACTCATGGACCTATTGAGGTCTGTAAATACTAAGGCATCGGTCAAAAGGCTGGCAAGCCCCATTATTTTGCTACTTTACTTCACAACTCCTTTAAACTTCAGGGACTTCTGGTTTCACGTCATTTAATAGAGGCTTGCCTTCAAACAGGAGACGGACATAATCCTTAGGTTCCTGATAAATGCAGTTTTGACTTATAAATTTGGCTCCGGGTGAAAGAAAATGTTAAATGAGCAGCCAAACAAGGAAAACAATTCCAATTGATCTCTAGCCCCTATGGGCTCTTATTAAAACTGTAATTCTGCCATTTCAAGGTATATTCTACCACTTCCAATATTCAGCAACAGACAAAATGCTTATTATATACATATAAATTAAATGATTAAATTTTACAAAAGGCTCAATTAAAACAATACAAAATATCTAAAAATTTTCTTGCTGGCCCTGCCCGGCTGTTTCAAATGCTTCTCCTCTGCCAACAGTCGCAACTCCAAAAGTCTCTTTGTGGGAACCTAATGAAAAGTTACATTAATTTTTAAGCTAGACTAGAAGATGCTATTTCCCACACTGTAATGGGAGAAGAAACAAAAAGGACAGCTAGAGAATTTACTTTCTTAAGAGAATGAATATCAGAAATATCAAAGAGCTATAGCTGCAATTTGTCAGACTAGGATTATCATTGATTATTTAAAGGCTTGTCACAATTTAGGATCAAAAACTTAAAAGATGCAAATACTAGCTGAAACAATGCTACAACCTTTTAAAAAGAGAAATGAAGGATGCTTCACATGTGGAGATAAAAATCCGTTTAAATAGGTACTGCCCTACGATGGCTAATATTAAGCCTCCAAATATTTGCAGTTGTTGCCACAGTGGAAAGCACTGGGCGAAAGACAGTCAATTTAAATTTGATATTGAAGGAAAACCTATTCCATGAAACTCCAAAGTGGGAACTCCCAGGTCCCCTACAACAAAAAATAGGGGCAAATTCTATCTTTTCCCTCAAACTCTCAACGTCCAGCAGTGCTGCCATTAATATACCAGCCCTAAATGACTTTTTCCATTACTCTTAAGCAGTCCCTTCTAGACTACTTAATGGAGTTTTTGGACCCCTGCCCCCACAATCCTTCAGGCTTTTACAGGGCTGATCTAATTTGGCTTCTAAAGGAATTACTCTTCAGGGTGGAATAATTGATTCAATTCATAAAGGAGAAATTCAAATTATGATCTCAGCTCCGATTCTATGGCAATTCAAAAAGGGGGACAAAATTCCTCAATTACTTCTTTTGCCTTACACTTCTATTAACTTCTCTACTAATGTAAGGAGAGGCAGATTTGGTAACACAGATCAAAAACAATCCTTATGGACATCGTTGTAATTTAAATATATCTGACCAAATATAAATATCAAAACTAATGGTAAAAGGTTTTCTGGACCCCTCAGCAATGGATCTAATATTATCACTTGCAAACTTTTTGGCCCAAATCCTGACCTATACAAAAGGTCTCTTGCCAAATTGCAGGAATTTCTCCAGCGTAAGTACAACAAATTTATCAAAATATTCAAATCTACACATATGATAGAACAAAAGGCTAACCTACAACATTAAGAACTTATGTGATAGATGCACCCGTTAATCTTATAGGAAGGGACTTACTTAGGCAATGGCAGACTCAGATATACATTCCACATTTTTCCTAGGGGCCACTGCTCTTTTTACAAACAAAACAGTTATTAAAATAACTGAGAAAATTTATGAGACTATTAAGACAATGCAATGGCCCCTTACGAAAGAGAAATTAAAAGCTACTAAAGAACTTCTAAACACACAATTAAAATGGAAACATATTGAAGAATCTTGCTCTTTTTGGAACTCTCCCCTTTTTGTTATACTAAGGAAATATAACAAATGGTGTATCTTAACAGAGTTTAAAACAGGTAATTCTTTTTTGAAACCTGGGACTGCTTTGTAACCTGAGATACCATTACTATTCCTCAAAATTGGCACATTATTATTACTGATACACAAGATTGAGTTTTTAATATGCCTTTACACCATTTAGACCGACAGAGATTAACTTTCTCTCTCTTTATCCTAATCTTATCGGGCCTCATAAAATATTTCAGAAGATTATGTTACCTCAGGGTATGCTTAGTAGTCCTGCTACTGCTGCTGCTAAGTCACTTCAGTCGTGTCCTACTCTATGCGACCCCATAGACGTCAGCCCACCAGGCTTCACTATCCCTGAGATTCTCCAGACAAGTGTACTGAAATAGGGTTCCATTGCCGTCTCCATAATAGTTCTAGCATTTGTCAAAATTTTGTAGCCATGGGTTTACGTCCTATGTGTCAAAAATTCCCTCATGCATATATCATTAATAATATACTATAGCTACTAAAAGTGAAAGGATTTTTTTGACACTGAATGGCTACGATATTCTTTAGACTCCAGTGAAAACTGATGAAAATAGAATCTTTATTGAAATTGCAAAACCGGTACTTGATGCACATGTAGTAAAGGAAAGGTTAACTTTTTAAAATATTTCTTTTTCAGAACTCCAGTTCTGCCTGGGAAACAAAAATAGGCCTAAGAAAAATCCTTAAGTTAACTTTTATCTTTTTCTTGGGATACACAGCCCACTCTATCTAGGACTCCACCAATTAGCAAGTTAGTGGAGCTCAAAATAAAAAAATAAACCAAAAGATATTTTGAATTTCATAAGTGGAACTGTGTCTATGTATCTAAAATTTTCTATGTTTCAATGTACGTTTTTGTATTTAGATAGTACGGAGTTAATGGGCTCTATTTGGATTCAACTTTTCATGAACAGAAGGGTGTTCAATGTTGAGTATAATATTTATTTAACTGTGAAAGTGATTTCAATCTAATTATTTGTTAATCTAGTAGAGACAAGTCTTGAGTCATCAACATTATATAATAATTTTGTTATGCCTTGCCTTGTTTTGGGGTAAGATACAATTGTCCAAAAAAAGGTAAATGTTTATACAATATATATAATATATTGTATTATGTATTATATATATATATATATATATATAAATTTATAGGTGAGATGAAAACTTTTATATTATCTCTATTAAAAAGAATTTTATTTTTGATAAAATGATCTATTCTCTATAATCTGGAGTGGTCTCTTGAGATCAGAGTGACTTAGGTTGCTGGAGTTGTGCTGAACTAAGGAGTAGAAGTTTGTTGGATGGCTGGGTCATTTCCAAATGAATTAGGATTTTTAAGCATTAATTGCTGAACATTGGCTTACTCTTACAAGGGGATTTTCTTGCAGAAGAGCTGAAGTGGTTTTGAGCTGTTAATGTATATAAATATATATTTGGACTGGAATGGACGTATATACAATATAATAGGATTTGATAAATATGTTCAATGATCTATACAATGCTAACAAACAAGATATTTCTTGGTTGCTATAGAAAAGTAAAATATGGTCCAGAGGAACACCAAGTTCAGCACACCAACTCAAGAAAAGCTCCGGGTTCTCCAAATGGAACCCTTCCCCCGGGGAAAAACCAATTCGGAAAGGGAAAAAACCCCCCGAACCTTTTGCAAGCAATCGGGAAAAAACCCCACTCAAAAAGAATTTCCCCCCAACCCGTCCCCAGCCGCAAACAACCCCATCAAGGGACCCGGCGGAATCCGCCCTAAAAAAGCTGGACCCAAAAGGGTCCAAACCAAAAAATCAGGCCTATTTTCCCAGAAGTCCTTCCAAAAAAATTTTCCTTTTCCGGTTTTCCCATCCCCCGGGAAAATTTTCCCCTTTAAACAAATAACCTTAAAACCTTCCCAAAAATCCGTTTTTTCCTTTTCCCTTTCCCCTTTTTGGTGCTTTCCCAACCGGTTTTAAACTTTTCCCTGAACCTTTTTGTTTAACCTTTCCCGGTTTTGTCTCCTTTTTTTTTCTTTTTAAAACCCGGGTACCCCGTCTTTTTTCCCCCTTTGGCTCCCTTTTTAATTTACGGGATGCCGTTAAAATCCCCCTCCCTCCCAAATCCCCAATTGCCTTTAAACCCAAATTCAACCCCCACCGGGCGGGAAACATATTTTTAAATCGGCAAAACCCCGGGAAATTTTTCCCACCCCCTTCCTTCTCCGACTTCCTTTAAATTTACGGGCCCAGGCCCACCCAATCGAACAGCAATTGGGAAAAAATTTAAACCAAACCCTTAAAAAAAAACCCCCCTTTTCCCCCCCTTAAACCCTTTTCAACCCCCTTCCCCCAAAAGAAAATTTCTTTTAAAAAAATTTTAACCCAAAAACCCCCAAACCAAAATTTTACCCTGGGTAATTTTTGGGAAGCCTTTTAAAGTTTTGGATTAAAAAATTTTTTGGGGGGGGGGGGCCCAAACCCCAAAAATTTCCAAAAAACATTAAAAAAGGGGCCCGACAGGGGTTATTTAAATTGAAAAGGCTATTTGGGGAACAGGATTGTTAAAGGTGGGCCCCATTTAAAAGAAACAATTTAAAATTTTTAAAATTTTAAAAAATTTAAAACAAAAAATTTTAAATTTCCAAATCTATAAAGGCTCTTAAAAAAACCCAAAAAAATTAAATTTGGGAAAAAAACTCCAAAACCTCCCTCCCAAACCAAAAAAATTTTATTTTAATTAATTAGGAAAATTAATTACAAACCAATAAAATTTTAAAAAATTCTTTCCCCCTTTAATTTTCCTTAAACCCCCAAAACTTTAATTTAAAGGTTTTTTAAAAAAATTTTAAAATGGAAAAAAGGCCCCAAAATTTTAATTTAAAAAAAACCAAACCTTTTTTCAAATTTTAATTTAAATTAAAAGGGGCAAATTAAAAAATACTATAAAACTACCAAAAAAAAAATTAAATTTCCCCCAAAGGACTTTCAATGGAAATTTTCCCCCAATTTTTCAGCCTTTCAAACAAATTTAATTATAAAATTTTAAATTAAACCAAAAAGGCCCAGGGTTAAACCCAAAAACAAACCCCAAAAAAATATTAGACTTTTTAACCCCAATAAAAAATATTCCCCCTTTTTCAGAAATAATTTTAAACCACTTTTAAGGAAAATTTTAAATACCCAAAAAATTTAAAGTTAATTTACCCAATTAATTCTTAAAAATTTTAATTTTTTTCCCAATTTAAAATTTATTTTAAATACAATTCTAAAACCTGGACCTGTTAAATTACTACCAAATTTAATATAAATTTTTTCCCCCCAATTTAGTTTTTTTTATCCACCCCCTTAAATTCAAATTTCCCGGATTAAATTTAAAATTTAAAAAAATTAAAGTTTCCCCTACATTTAGCCCGAATATAAAGTTAGAAATGAAATCTCCTTAAATTTTTTATTTTTAAACCGTTTTAAAAAAATACATAAAATCAATCCCTTTTTTGGGAAAAATTTAAGAACCCAAAAATTAATAAAATAAAAAAAATTTTTTAAATTCCGTTCAATAAAAAGGTTTTTTTTTAAATATTCTTTAACTTTGGCTTTCTAAAAATTTTTTTAATTTTTTTTGGTAAAGGTTTTATCAAAAATTTGCAAGTTTTTTAAAAAAAAGCTTTTAAAAATTTAAAGTATTTTAATTTTATTTTGTTTAAATTAATTTTTTTTAAAAAACCCCTTTAAAAATTTTTTTTAAAATGTTAAATTTGGGTTTTAAAAGTTTTTAAATTTTAAAGGTTTTTTTAAAACTTCAAAAATAATTTTACAAAATTAAAAAAATTTTTAAATTTATAAATTTGTTAGTGAAAAAAATTATTTTAAAATTTTTTTAAAAGAATTTTTAAATTAAATTTTTTAAACAGTTCTGGGCAAAAAAAAATTTAAAATTTTTTTGAAACCCTTTCAACTCCCGGGGTTATTTAAAAAAAAAGTTTTAAAAATGATGGAACAATTAATTTTGGGTTTTTTTTGTTTAAAACCAAAAAATTTTTGCAAATTAAATGGAAAATTTAAAAAGGGAAAAATTTTTAAATAGAAGTATTCCTTATAAAATTTTCCCTTGGGAAGGATTAAAAGAAGAACAATTAAATATGAATGAAAATTATAAAATTTAAATTTTTCCCATATTTTTTTTTTAAGTTTTAAAATTTTTCCAAAGAAAAGTCCATTCCGAAAAAGGGGTTTGGGAAGGAAACCAAAAATAAATAAAATTTGGTCGAATTTTAAAATGAAGGTGGTTGGAAATAAATTTGGGAGCCAAAATTTAAAAGGGTTTAAAAAAGGGTTTCAACAAACAATACCTTTTGAAAAACCCCCACAACAAAACCCAATCTTAAAAACCCCCCAATCCTAAAAAGTTTCCAATTTAAAAAAGGGGAACTTGGCCCAAATCGAAGATGAACAAAGCCGGGAAGAGCCCAAACCCGAATTCATAGGGTTTCCCTTGTCCAGCCCCTCCGAAAAAAGGGTTCTTTAAAACCCCTTTTTAAAACAACTGAAACGGCCCAAAAAAAAAGCCCCGACATTTAAATTGTGGGTTTTGGGCCCAGGGTGGCTCCAAAGCTCTGGCCTAAAAGGGTTAAATCCGGGCCCAAAAAGGTCCCCCTCAAAAACCAATTGGGCCTAAACCCTTAAATGGGCCCCAAGGAAAAGGAAACTTCACGCCCATCAACCCCCTTTGGACCCAAAACCCGAATTCCCCGGTTCCTTTTCGAAAAATCCCCAAAAGGAACCCCAAATTTCCCCAAAAAAATAAGGTGGATTGAACCCCAAAGGGCCCCCCAACCAAAAAAAACCCTTTAACACCTCCCTCCAAAACCAGGGTTCCCCCTTAAAGAACCGAAACCCTCCCCAAAATTTTGGGTTTTCCCTTTTTTAATCAGTCCTGGGAGATTGAAAAGGGGGCCTTTTTTCCAAATTTCCCAAAATTTTTTCCAAATTTCCCCGAACTTAACATTCCCATTCCAGTGTTTTCTTCCCCTTAAATTTTTCGGGCCCCGGGCCGTTTAAAATTAACCCCTCCCTTTTAAATTTAAACGCCTGGAAAAATTTTTGGAACCTTTTTTAAACCCTTCCAAAAATTTTCCTTAACCAGAAACTTTAACAACTAAGGTTGAGGGTTTGCTTTCCCCCCTCAAACCCGCCCAGACCAAAACCCTTCCCTCCTCAGTTAGCCATTAGGGCTGTTGGTTAAACCTTTAAGAGTTTTTTTTTCCCCAAAAGAAATTTGTCCAAAATCATGCCAAGGCCTTTAAACCAATCAAAGGGATTTCTATTCTAGAACCAACCCATAAAAAAATTTAAAACAAAGCCCTTTAAATTCAAAAAAAGGCGGCCCCTTAAAACTTTTTCCCGCCCTTTAAAAATTTTTGGTTTTTAAATTTTCCTTTTAAAAATTTTCCCAAAAAAACCAAGATTTTACCTAAAATTTTGAAAAATTAAACCTCATTTAGCCGGTTTTTTTTTTCCCTTTTAAATTTAAATTTAAAATAACCCTCAATTTTAAAATTTAACCCAGGGAAATTTTTCCCCGGCCAAAAAAATGGTTTAAAATTTGCCGTTTAATTTTAATGAAAACCCCCAAAAATTAATTTTCCCCCAAAAAACAAAAAAATTACCTTTTGGGAAAACATATTATTTAAATTCAAACTTAAACCAATATTTGACTTTCCCCTTTAAAATTAGGTTTTGGTTTAAAACTTTTAAAAACCCGGAAAAATTAAATGGTTGCATGAAAATGGCAAACAAAAAATTTTTAAACTTTTTGGAAACCAAAAACAAATAAAAAAACATTTTTTAAAACCCAACCTGGGTTTTTATCACCAAAATTTCAAAAAATTTTAAAATTTTGGGGAAAAAATCAAATTTAAAATTCTAAAATTCTTGGGTTTGGTTTCCCCAATTAAAAATTTTTAAAAAAAAGAAAATTTAAAAATTTTTCACCTTAATTTAAAAAAGAGGGAGATTTAAAATAAAAATCAGGTTTTTTTCCAATTTAAAAAATAAAAAATGAAATTTTAAAACCCAAAAAAAATAACTAAATTTTTAACCAAAAAAATAAATCTTTTGGAAATTCCTTTTAAAAATTAAAAAAAATAATTTAAAAAAAATTAATTTTTGAAAGGTGTAACCTAATTATTTAAAATAATAATTGCAAAGGGTTTAAACCCTTTCAAAAAAAAAACCCTTTTAAAAAACCTAAACTTAAAATTAAACCCCAAAAATTTTCCCCACTTAATCCCAACATAAAATTTAACCCCTTCCCCAAAAAATTTTTGTTTAAAATTTCAAAGGGCTTCGGTAAAATAAAGAAATTTGTTGTTCTCTATTCAAAAAATTTTTTTTTTACCATATTTAAATTTTAAAGCGATTAAACCAAAAATAAATGGTAATTAAATTCAAATATTCACGGGAAAAGTTCTTTTTTTCAATATTCCAAACCCCAAAATCCAAGCTATTGATTTCCCCCCCCCCCCCCCCCCCCCCCCCCCCCCCCCCCCCCCCCCCCCCCCCCCCCCCCCCCCCCCCCCCCCCCCCCCCCCCCCCCCCCCCCCCCCCCCCCCCCCCCCCCCCCCCCCCCCCCCCCCCCCCCCCCCCCCCCCCCCCCCCCCCCCCCCCCCCCCCCCCCCCCCCCCCCCCCCCCCCCCCCCCCCCCCCCCCCCCCCCCCCCCCCCCCCCCCCCCCCCCCCCCCCCCCCCCCCCCCCCCCCCCCCCCCCCCCCCCCCCCCCCCCCCCCCCCCCCCCCCCCCCCCCCCCCCCCCCCCCCCCCCCCCCCCCCCCCCCCCCCCCCCCCCCCCCCCCCCCCCCCCCCCCCCCCCCCCCCCCCCCCCCCCCCCCCCCCCCCCCCCCCCCCCCCCCCCCCCCCCCCCCCCCCCCCCCCCCCCCCCCCCCCCCCCCCCCCCCCCCCCCCCCCCCCCCCCCCCCCCCCCCCCCCCCCCCCCCCCCCCCCCCCCCCCCCCCCCCCCCCCCCCCCCCCCCCCCCCCCCCCCCCCCCCCCCCCCCCCCCCCCCCCCCCCCCCCCCCCCCCCCCCCCCCCCCCCCCCCCCCCCCCCCCCCCCCCCCCCCCCCCCCCCCCCCCCCCCCCCCCCCCCCCCCCCCCCCCCCCCCCCCCCCCCCCCCCCCCCCCCCCCCCCCCCCCCCCCCCCCCCCCCCCCCCCCCCCCCCCCCCCCCCCCCCCCCCCCCCCCCCCCCCCCCCCCCCCCCCCCCCCCCCCCCCCCCCCCCCCCCCCCCCCCCCCCCCCCCCCCCCCCCCCCCCCCCCCCCCCCCCCCCCCCCCCCCCCCCCCCCCCCCCCCCCCCCCCCCCCCCCCCCCCCCCCCCCCCCCCCCCCCCCCCCCCCCCCCCCCCCCCCCCCCCCCCCCCCCCCCCCCCCCCCCCCCCCCCCCCCCCCCCCCCCCCCCCCCCCCCCCCCCCCCCCCCCCCCCCCCTGGGATACCCCAGCCCACTCTATCTAGGACTCCACCAATTAGCAAGTTAGTGGAGCTCAAAATAAAAAAATAAACCAAAAGATATTTTGAATTTATAAGTGGAACTGTGTCTATGTATCTAAAAAATTTTTTATGTTTCAATGTACGTTTTGTATTTAGATAGTAGGAGTTAAATGGCCCCTATTTGGATTCAACTTTTCATGAACAGAAGGGGGTTTTAATGTTGAGTATAATATTTATTTAACTGTGAAAGTGATTTCAATCTAATTATTTGTTAATCCCGTAGAGACAAGTCTTGGTCCTCAACATTATATAAATTTTGTTATGCCTTGTTTTGGGGGTAAGATACAATTGTCCAAAAAAAGGTATTTAAAATGTTTTATTTAACACATATATAATTTATATGTATTTTGGATTATAAATATATATATATTTATATTTAAATTTTTTAGGTGTTTTGAGAGACGAAAACTTTTATATTTATCTCTATTTTAACACAAGGAATTTTTATTTTTGATAAAATGATCTATTTCTCTCTTTACATCTGGTGTGGAGTGGTCTCTTGAGGAATATCCCAGAGTGACTTAGTGTTTTCTAGCTGGTGTTAGTTTGTTATTTGCTGAACCTTCCCACCCTCTAAAAAGGAGTTAAGTAAAAGTTTGTTTGGATGGCTGGGAATCATTTTCCAAATGAATTAGGATTTTTTTTAAGTTTTTAATTGCTTGAACATGGGCTTATACTCTTTACATCGGAGGATTTTCCTTGCAGAGAGCTGGATGTGTGGTTTTGTTTTTTTTTTTTTTTTTTTTTTTTTTTTTATTTTTTTTTTTTTTTTTTTTATGCGGTTTTTTTTTGTTTTTTATTGAGCTAGTTTAATGTAATTATATAAATATATATTTTGCAGACTGGAATGGACAATAATATACAACAATATAATAAGCGGATTTGATAAATATGTTACAATTGATTCTATACAATGCTAACAAACAATGATATTTCATTGACGTTGTGCTATAGAAAAAGGGGGACTAAAAATCCATGAGTCCAGAGGAACACCAGCGCCCAACCTTTACTTTTCCTTCAGCACACCAAACTCTCAAGGAAAAAAGCTACCGGGTTCCTCAAATTACATCATCGACATAGCGAGCAGAGCTGGATTCCCATAATTTTTGGACCTGCAAACTGGAAAGGGAAGGAAATGCACCTTATCCACTGCCACAAGCACCTACATCAGGGAGAGACCTGGGTTGTGGTTGGGAGGCCGAGATCTCTTGAACACTGCTATATGATTACTGTGTCTCAGGATCGGACACTGGAGTTATTTGCTATCGCCCTTCACAGTGGAACTGAGGGGAACACCGAGAAGAGATGCCCATGAATATCAGAAATATGGCCGAAATTTCCACCTCCAGCCAGGTGACCTCTATGATGGGAATTGGGACATGCATTAAGGCTAGTCTGTATCCATCTCCCCAAGATTGACAGGAGCTAAGGTCGTGAATTCTCCTGTGGAGACTTTAAGAGATAATGCCCTATGTTGCCCCGCATCATCTCGGACCAGGTGGATAGAGATTTCAGCGCACACGGTTACAAAAACTCACACTTTGACCTTTGCTCTTATTTAACAATATACTGACAGATATCTCCCACGTAGGCAGTAAGCTTACATAGAATTGAGAGAGTTCACATGCGTTCAAAAATTACGACGCAAGCCTGACACCTCTTATAAAAATTGATAGGAATCCGACAATTAACTGTGGGAACTGAATGGGGGACCCTGGGTATCAAGTCTCACCTAAAGAGCATCCTTTTGCCCTGCCCAAGCCTCGATGAGAATCTCGAGGTGAGTCTAACCTTCGCAATTATTACATTGAGTCCTGACTTTGCTGAACAAACTAACTCGAATTTTTTTTTTGAAGGGCCATCCAAGTCCTAACTCGAGAAATATTACACCCCATCGGTTCCCGCCTCACTCGAGAAAGAAGGAGAAAAGGACGGCGAGAGGTGCGAGACTTCCACCTTGCCAACGGCAGATGTGAGGTCAATTTCCCCCTGCATTTGGGTTTGCAGTAGTAAATTCCTTGTTCCACATCAAACATGAAAGGATCACTGGACTTTTGCTGGATGGAACTCCAGAGAGTCCCAAGAAAAGGAGCACTGACACAAGCCTAGACAGTCCTGAGGAGTCACTGCACCAACATGAAGAGCTAAGTGTTTTCCCCCCAATTCAACTCGTGATAGAGTACCAATTCTCCTACATTGTCCTGCATGGCCCTCCCGTGTTCCCCATTCATACACGACAGGTGGCTTGAATTCCTTTGGGGCACTACAGAGATTCCCCGAAAACACCATCTGAAAGTCCTAGAAGAATATCAAGTTAAGCACATCAAATCGAGAAATTTTCATGCACCCTCCCTAATCATCTCGAGAGGAGAGTATATTCCCTGGGCTTTGACAAAAGGAGGAATGCCACGACAATTTCATAAGCTCACTTCAAGGTGGAGACTATTCCTCTGAGATATAAATATGTAAGAGAGTACCCCGGGACTATGCTGCCTCAATTGGCATGGAACAGCCGAGATGCCCTGATTCAAAAATAAGCCATATTCCCTGCAGTGATTTGAATGCAGGATCGTCTTTCTTTTCAGAAGGTGAAGGGATGTCTGAATCCCCTGGGAGACTTTAGAGAAAGCACTATTTCCCCGCCTCATCTCGACAAATGCCTCACATTCCTTTGAAAACTACTAAAAAGGAACGTCGGGTCAATGCTTCCAAAGGAGACGATGCCTGAATCCTATTGAAAATTGACAGAAATTATCCCATATCCCGTGCACCGGAAAGGGAACCTGGATCCAAGTCTCAACGACAGAGGGTTCCCTTTTGCCCGCCAAGCCTCGAGGAGATTCAGATGTGTCCCTGGAAACTAGACATGAGTCCAGACATCGCTGAAGAAACACGAGTATTGAAAGGACCATCCACGTACCGAACGACGAAAAGTGATAACCCAGAGTTTCCCAGCCTTCAACTCGAGTAAAACCTCTAGACCTGTCCTCATCGTTCCGCCAGATGAGTCCGCGAGTCCCCTGCATTGCATTCAAGCATTGCCCTGTTCCTCTTCAAACATGAAAGAGTACTCGACTTCCTGGAGGAACTTCAGAGAGTGCCCCAAGGAAACTACAGTCACAGAGTCTAGAGGACCCTGATATCCACTGCTAGCATACACGAAAGGGCTTCCGTGCTTCTCAAAATCCAACTCGAGATGATTTAGATTTCCTGCAAGTGTTTCCATGAACCATCCCGAATTCTCCATCCAAATAGGAGAAGTTGGCTGTGACTTCCTTCAAACAACAACAAGAAACCCCAAGACAGCCCGCCGCGGCCAAAGTCCAGAGGAACACCAGTGACAACAACACTTTCAACTATTTAACAAAACTCTAGTCCCAGTGCCCCTTTCTTAGAAATTGGATTGCTGTTGACCGTCTTATAGACGTAATCCTTGTTCCCGTCTGGAACCTTGACTTTTTTGGTGCTGAACTCTATCACTGTCCGTAAATTTTCCTGTGTACGGCAGTATTTGTATATACACATAGAAATATCATAAACACCTTGTTCTCCCATAGAGCTTTGGTCCCCGGTATTTTTTTTATCTTTCCTCTATTTCATCTCTCTACTCATCTTTCTTTCTGGCTGACGTCTTGGAGTCGTGGAGACACCTCGTGCTCAAAGTTCAGCCCGCTTGCTGAAACCCTATCGAACAGGCCCGGTCCTTGTGATGATGCAACCCTGTGTCAAGGAACATATGCCTCCGGGAAACCAAGGAATCAGGCCTGCCTTCTCTCTTTACTTTCTTTCGCCAACTCCGCTACCACAATTCCTCCATAAAACCCAGCTAATTCGCTCAAAACACACTGTATACTGTATTTTGGGTGAGTGACTCCCATCGCCTATTGTGTCTGGATATACGTTGGGCATGGGTTAAAAGAATGACTACCCCTTTATGTTTTCGAACTTTACTTCACCACTTCTTTACTTTTCGGGACGCGCTGTGTTTTCACGCCAATGAATAGAGCTGTTCCTGCAACCGTATTACTGCAACCTTAGTTTTCTGATAAATGCAGTGTTGACTGATCAGTTTGGGATCTTGTGATCAAAGATAAGTTAAAATGAGCAGCCAAAGGAGGAAAAACGCTTCTAATGGATCGCTAGCCTCTATGAGCTAGTTTTTAAAACTGTAATTTCCCCTTGGCCCCCATGTCTAGGTATGATTCTTGCCCGGCATTTGTCACAACAGATAATAAACTTTTAGAACTTTTAAATGAAAGAGAGTAAACTTACAAAAGGCTCAAATGAGAAAATATAAATGAAAAGTTCTCAAAATTTTCTTGCTACCTGCTCTCTTTTCTAAGGCTACCCTCTGCAACTGGCCACGCCAAAAAGGCTCTTCTTAGAACCTAAGAAAGTTCATGATATGTTTCACTCACGAGACACAATGTACCTGACAGTAATGCTGTGAAGAAACCAAAAAATCACTAGAGATAGTAACTTCTTAAGAGAAATGATAACGAGTAATATCAAAGAGCTATACCTGCCAATTTGTCCAGACCTAGGGATTGATTATTATGATTTATTTTTATCCGAGTCAGAATCTGGGATCAAGGAAACGTTAATACGTTGCCTATTGGACATTGCTGAAAAACAACTGCTACAACACATTTCTGATTAATAGAGAACAGAATCAACCGGATGATTCTTTCATATGAAGGAGATAAAATATCCGTTAAAAAAGGTTCTGCCCCTAAGATGGCTTATAGTTTAGCCACCAAAAATTTCGCAGTTGTTATCCTGTGCCCACAGTTAGGAATGCAATGGGCCATAAAATCAGTCAAATGCAATCTTTGATAGTGCAAGGGAAAACCTAATTCCATGAAAACTCCAAAGTGAGGGGGAAAAGCCTCATGGTCCCACTTTACCAACAGAAAAATAGCGTGGACCAAAATCTTTTTTTTTCATCACACTATCAAACGGTTCGGCAGTGTGCTGTTGCACTTTAATATTACTTCAGGCGCTAATTGAGATGAGTTCCATTGCCCTTAAGCAGCCCGTCTTAGTACACCTACCTTTTGGCCCCGCCCACCCAAACCTCACGTATTTTACAGAGCTATCTTATTGTGCGTCAAAGGAATAACTGTTTCGCCATGAGGAAGAATTGATTCAAATCATAAATTAGAAATCAAATCATGATGTCTGCTCTACTGTCAATGCATTTGAAAGCGACAAATTTCTCAATTACTTCTTGTCCGTACACTGCTATTAACTTTCTACAATGTACAGAGGGCAATGTGGAAATCAGATTAAAAACTATCCTTATTGTCAACATGTATATGTTAATATCTCCAGACATCCATATAAATCAAATTTTAATGTAAAGTTTTCTGACCTCAGCTCGGTTCTAATATTATCATGTTCCAAATAAGTTTATAGCACTAATCCAGACTATGAGAAAACGCCCTTGTCCATTTGGCAGGAATGTCTCAAGACAAGTACTAAAATTTATCAAAATATTAAAAGAGCTACACATACATAGTCCCAAAAAAACCTTCCTACAACTTGTACGACCGTTATAGATAATCACACCTTAATGCTAATAGTTGGAATTTCGTATTGCATGCAAACTCAGATATACCTTCCACAGTTGCCTAGAGCCACCTGACTCTATTTTACAAACATAACATTATTAAAATAACTGAGAAAATTTATGAGACTAGTTTAAAACAAAGCAATGCCCTTACAAAGAAAATTAAAAGCTAGCTAAAGAACTTGCTAAACACACATATGAAATGTGAAACATTTGAAGAATCTTTGCTCTTTTTGGAACTGACTCCCCTTTTTTGTTATACTAAAGGAAATATAACAAATGGTGTATCTTTAACAGAGAGTTTAAAACAGGTAATTCTTAATGAAACCTAGGACTGCATTGTAACCTGAGATACCATTTTTACATATCCTCAAAGAATTGGCACATTATTATTACTGAGATACACAAGATTGAGTTTTAATATGCCTTTACACCATTTAGACCGACAGAGAGTTAAGTTTTCTCTCTCCTTAATATCCTAATCTTATCGGGCCTACATAAATATGTTTCATAGATAATGTTACCTGAGGCATATGCTAGTAGTCCTGCTACAGCTGCTGCTTAAGTCACTTCAGTCGTGTCCTACTCTATCAGCGTCCTCCCCATAGACGTCAGCCCACCAGGCTTCACTATCCCTGAGATTCTCCAGACAAGTGTACTGAAAATAGGGTTCCATTGCCGTCTCCAAATAGTTCTAGCATTTGTCAAAATTTTGAGCCACTGGGTTTACGTCCTATGTGTCAAAAATTCCCTCATGCATATATCATAAATAATACAACTATACGCTATAAAAGTGAAAAAAGGATTTTTTTGACACTGAAAGGCTATGATATTCTTTAGACTCCAGTGAGAAACTGATGAAAATTAGAATCTTTATTGAAATTGCAAAACCGTACTTGATGCACATATTGTAGTAAAGGAAAGGTTAACTTTTTAAAATAATTTTTCTTTTTCAGAACTCCAGTTCTGCCTGGGAAACAAAAATAGGCCTAAGAAAAATCCTTAAGTTAACTTTTTATTCTTTTTCTTGGGATACACAGCCCACTCTATCTAGACTCCACCAATTAGCAAGTTAGTGGAGCTCAAAATAAAAAAAATAAACAAAAGATATTTTGAAATTTCATAAGTGGAACTGAGTCTATGTTATCTAAAATTTTTCTATGTTTTTCAATGTACGTTTTTTTGTATTTAGATAGTATGGAGTTAATGGGCTCTATTTGGATTCACTTTTCATGAACAGAAGGGTGTTCAATGTTGATATATAATTTTATTTAACTGTGAAATGTGATTTTCAATCTAATTATTTGTTAATCTAGTAGAGACAATCTTGAGTCATCAACATTATATAATAATTTTGTTATGCCTTTGTTTGGGGATAAGATAACAATTGTCCAAAAAAGTAAATGTTATATACAAATATATAATATATATAATGTTTTATGTATTATAATATATATATATATAAAATTTATAGAGATGAAAACTTTTAGTATTAATCTCTATTAAAAAGAATTTTATTTTTGATAAAATGAATCTATTCTCTATAATCTGGAGTGAGTCTCCATTGAGATCAGTAGTGACTTAGGTTGCTGAGTTGTGCTGAAACTAGGAGTAGAAAGTTGTTGGAATGCCTGGGTACATTTCCAAATGAATTAGGAATTTTTAAGCATTAATTGCTGAACATTGGCTTTCTCTTACAAGGGGAATTTCTTGTCAGAAGAGCTGAAGTGGTTTTGAGCTTGTTAATGTAATAGAAAAATATATATGATTTGGACTGGAATGGAATGTATATACAATATAATAGGATTTGATAAATATGTTCAATGATCTATACAAATGCAAACACTAACAAGATATTTCTTGGTTGCTATAGAAAAGTAAAATATAGTCCAGAGGAACACCAAGTTCAGCACACCAACTCAAGAAAAGCTCCGGGTACCCAAATCATCTCGAGATGAGAGCTGATTCCATATTTTGACTCAAGAGGAATGCAGACCTTTCCACAAGCACCTGATCAGGATAGCTCTCTAGAACTATAGGTTATGTGGATGTACACTGAGTTTGCTGCACTCAAGTGGAATGGAAACCGAGATGCCGTGACCTCAAATATGGGGGATTATCCCTCCAGTGACTTGAATGCAGGATAGTCTTTTCATCTCCCAAGATGAAGAGATGTGTGAATCCTGTGGAGACTTTGAGAGAAAAGCCTAGTTCCCCACATCATCTCGACAGGAGGCCCTCACATCCCCTTTGAAATATCGAGCAGGTACTTGGAGTTCAATGCGTCCAAAGGACAGCAAAGCCTGACACTCCTCTTAAAAATTGATAGGAATCCGACAAATTACTGTGGGAACAGAAAGGGACCCTGGGTTCACGTCACACCTAAAGAGGCATCCTTTTGCCTGCCAAGCCTCGATGAGAAATCCTCGAGGTGTCCCTCGCAATAATACATGGAGTCCTGACATTGCCTGAACAAACTCGAATTTTGAAGGCCATCAAGTCCTAACTCGAGAATATACCCCTGGTTCCCGGGCCGCAACTCGAGAAAAACTTCGAGACTTCCACCTCGCCGGCAATGAGTCCGATTCCCCTGCACTGGGTTTGCAGAGTCAGATTCCTAGTTCCACATCCAAACATGAAAGGAGCCTCCTGGATTACCTGGATGGAATGTCAGAGAGTCACCGCAAAGAACACTGTCACAAGTCTAAAGGGGACCTGAGGTCACGGCAGCAACACGAAAGAGATCCATGTGTCCCCGAAATCAACTCAGATGATGCCCGATTGCCCTGCATTGGAATCCAGAGCCACCCACATTCCCCATCAAACACGACCTAAGGGGCTAACATTCCTTTTAAGGCAACTTAACTCCAGCGATTCCTGAGAACAACAACCAAGTCTAGAAGGAACACCAAGTTCAGCACCGCAACTCGAGAAAAGCTCCGTGTACCCCAAATCATTTCATAGATGAGAGCTTGGATTCCCTGGCATCGACTCAGGAGAATGAAAGACATTCCACAAGCCATCAGATGACAGCATCTCTCAGCTAAAGGTATGTAGAGAGAGACCCTGAGTTTGCTGCCCAAGTTGGAATGTACACGCGAGATGCCCCGACTCAAAACTAAGGCCGGATTTCCCTGCAGTGACTTGAATACAGTCTCGTCTTTCATCTTACAAGATGAAGGGATGACTGCATCCCCTGTAGAGACCTAGAGAAAGCTCTATTTTCACCGCCTCATCTCGACGGGGAAGCCTCATATCCTTTTGATGATGCAAAATGGACCCCCCAGTTCAATGAGTTCAATCTTTCAAAATGGAGACATGCCTGATGTCCCGACTTGACAATTGATCAGGAATTCCAAAATTCCTTAGGCAACTGGAAAGGGAACCTGGTTCTTCACACCCTCACCTCCGATAGGCAATCCATAATACCCCACCTTTCCAACGTCTTCGAGGAAGAATACCGAGGTGTCCCCCAAGCAACTATACAAGAGTAGTCCTGACTATTTCGATGAAGAAAAACACGACTTTTGAAGGGGCCATCCACGTCCCAACTCGTAGAATCCACCCCAGGTTCCCGCCGCACCTCGAGGAAAACCTCGAGACATCCCCATCGCTGCCAGATTAGTCCCCGATTCCCTGCATTGCCTCAGAGCAATACCGTGTTTCCCCATGCAAACAAGAAAGGAGTCAGGACATCCAGTATGGAAGTTCAACAGAGTCCCCAAGAAACACAGTCCATCAAGTCTAAAGAGTGGACCTTGATGTCACTGCATCAACCAACGAAACGGGCTCCTGTGTTGCGCAAAACCAAAAAATCTGAGATGAATCTAGATTTCCCTGCATGTGTGCTTCTGAGAAGCCATCCCCGACTTCCCCATCGAAACACGAGAAGTTGCTTACACTCCCTATTAAACAACAACAGAGAATGCCCTGAGAACACCATTCCAAAGTCCCATTAGGAACCACCAAGTTCCGCAGAGCAAACCTCTTTAACACAAACTGTTTTAGTCCACTTTCCCCTTTCTTGAGATATGGCATTGTCCTCCTCGACGTTTTGACTAACATATACGACCTTGTTCCCCTTAGTAACCGTTGCAGTTTTGTTTGCGTTCCGCTGAACACTTCCATTCCCGTAAAGAAGTTTCTTGTACTGCATCTCTGTATAATAATCATAGATAAACTCTATAAAGCACCTTTTGCTCCCATTAGGAAGATTAGGTCCCCGTGACTTTTTTTGTCTCTCCTTCTCTCCTATTTTCTCACTACTATCTTTTTTCCCGGCTGACTCACTGGAGCTTGGAACCCAGACTTGCTCAACTTTTCTGCCCAGGCCTTCTAAGACCCCCTCCTAGAGGGCACCTGGAACATGTAGTGATTGATGCAAGCCCTGGGGTCCAAAGAGAATATTGGTCCTCTGTGTAAACAAGGGATATTACCTCCTCCTCTCTTATTTTCTTGATCGCCAACTTCGAATCCACAAGGTTTCCGGTCCATTAAAAACCCCGCAAAAAAGGCT